>CM067557.1:25165000-25455000 GCA_034509755.1 Anisodus tanguticus
AGCACTGTTTACCTTAGATGAGCAAGTCTGATTTGTGTTCAGGGGGTCTCAAGAGTGTTTTGGGGGTTGGATAACAGTTTGGGACTGTTTTCCCATTACTGGTGTCTGGTGTCCGCCTAGGCGGCACCAGTGTCTGCCTCGGCGAGAGGTTGGCTCACCGAAGCGGGAGATTGGAAATTGCAAGTTTCTGCGGGGGCAGAGGGTCTGTCCACCGGGGTGAGTCCGCCGCCGCGGAGTCATATTTGTCGTAGCGATGAGGCAAGGTGTTAAGTGACACCGCTTCAGCGAGGGTCTAATCTGTCGTAGTGAGTTCGCTCCAGCGGAATCACTGTTCAGGTGTCCTGTTTATTTCGTAGGTCAGAAATGTTTTCCCCAAATAGAAAGTCTCGAAACCCGAGCCATCGTAGAGCATTTTCAAAGGTCTAAGAGCAATTTCATGATTGTGGTAAGTGATTCTTCCTTTGAGAATTAAGTTTATGCTTCTAAGTTCTTTATTACTGGTGATATAGTATGAATATAAGTTGGGAAATATGAGTTATGCTTTCTTATGAGAATACGAGAGTTATGTTATTGATTAATGGAAGTTTATGAATTAGTTTACTTGCAGTATTATGAATTAGTGATGGATATTGTTAGAGGATCATGTTTTAATGCTTAATTTGGTTATTGAAACCTATTCCAAACGGGGAAAATTTCTAGGGTTTCAAATTGGGGCTTTTTGATTATTGTTCAATTGAGGATTCAAATGTATATAGTTTTCCAATTAACTTAAGAATATTACTACCTAGTATGTGTTATTGGTAATTGAATATTATAGTTTGAGTTTTGGTGGCGTGGGCCCGGAATTAGTATTTAAAGTCTTTCTTTACGTGTGTAAGCTTTATACTAACGATATAATATGCATAAATAGATAAAGGGCAAGGCATCAGCGAGTTATGGTTGTGTAGCGCTCCTGTTTGGCCCAGAGGTAGGCTACAATTTAGTTTTTTAAGAGTTCGATAGAAGTGCATAATTAGTTATAAATATTAAGGGGGGGTTTTCTGAGGGTCCCACTCAGCCGGTTGTGATGACCATTTGAGTCGGTACCGGTGTTGAACTATGTTAATTTGGGGAATCAACCTTGTGTTCGTTCCGACTGCTGTTTATTTGGGCTTGTTGTCATATGTGGGCTTGTCGCTATGTTTGCCAACTCATCACACATGCATTCGATATGATATCCTGATATTGACTTGGATTGCATATGAATTATTGAATCCTTGAAAGCATGTGATATGGCATCTCTATACTTGACTGCATCTCAATTTATCATGATGTCTTATTTTACATTGTCATTTGCATTCATACACTCATGGCTCTATAATATTGACGTAAGAGTGTTATGGATATGATGTGGGTCCAAGAGGTCGTAAAGGTAAGAATACTATGAGATTATGGAACATTGATATGATATTGATATGCGGGGAGAGGAGTTGCACGCCTACAACATGATAAGGCTCGACAAATGAATCTTGGACTCTAGTCAGATTCGTGTGTGAAATTTCGGCTGGCTAGGAGCGGTATATGGACTTTACGGGTCCCTCAAGGGTGTATGGATCATAATAAAACCTTAACATATTGTATAACAAGTTGAGAAAGGTACTTTTCATATGCATTGCATTCATATCATACATATACATACACATCTCATTGCATGAATTATCTGTTGATTGAAAACTGGGTTGGTTCTATTAAATTGGGTTGATTGCCATGATTGGACTTGTCTCTGTAAATACTTGATTGATTCTATTGAATCTGACTAATTGCCATGATTAGACTTGTCTCTGTGTATTGTATTCGTACGGGTACATCTTTATGAGTCAGAGTGCTTGTTGTGGGATTATATGGTGGTCAGTGTATCTTATTGACAAAATTAACATGTTAATCATAGAGGACTGGATAAGTCTTGTTTGCTTGATTGATAATATTAATTGATAGAGAGTCTAGAGAGAATTAATCGGAAGGTTGTTGTAGTAGTTAATGACGTGAATATTTAGTATGTGTAATTCCCCCTCTAATCAAGGATAAAATGCATAGATTCCTACTTAGATTATAATGTGGATATTGCGTGTATCACATATGTCCTGCCCTTACTTGTATAATTTCGTAATCAGCCCAAGAGTTAGATGAAATAAGAAGTTAATATTATTATGATTAGACAAATCGTTACTCCCCGTGAAAAGGGTTGTTAGTTGGTAACTTGATTGGATCCCTGGATACGTAAGGATAGTTATTTGCTCATTCATACATGAATTTCTGATATTGAACTATTCTAGAACTAAGTGACGTATGTGATTAGGAAATCTTATATGAACAAGGTGATATGATGATTTTGTGAACCATTCTATGGATAATATGACAGTATTTGGGTTATTACATTGTTAGTATAGGGCTATTTGGCGTCAACTTGATATTTATCTCTTTTTGTGTATCTTTCATCGTTGTCAGCCTATGATGTCTACGGGGGTACATTGTGTACTCATACTACACTTGTTGCATCTTTTTCTGATGCAGATACAGATCCCACTATCAGTTCGTGAGCTCGAGTGTGAGTCTGAACGGGCAGACTTCCAGGTTTTGGGGTGAGGAAGCTTCCATTTAGCATGCCCTGGATACTCCTATGTTTACTCTTGTCTTTTATTATATTCGAGAGACGTGTCCGACAATTTAGTTATGTATTCAGTTATGGCACTTGATGCCCTTGACTTCCAGACTTGAATCGTTGTATAGTGCTCTTGTATTCACATACTAGATTGTTTGGGGGTTGTTTTCTGTTGTATCAGACTTATTATTATCTTCCGCATTTATATTATTAGACAGCTTATATAGTATTGTATTATCTTCCGCTTTTATTTGTGTTATATCATGTTAATGATTGAAGTAGTTCGCCTACTGGTGGGATTATATAGGTGCCTACCATGATTACTGAAAAGGGGTCGTGAAAACCTCACAGACTCTGTAGGGAACTGGACTTACAACCTCACAGATATTAATAACATTATCCTAAACCACTTCACTGCCACTTATACTACTGATCTTATAAGCTACCCAATATCCTGCCCAACTAATCCCAGTCGCCTGAACATTATCCAACCATCTGACCACCCTATACTTCTAAGACCCTTAACTTCTGCAGAAATCAAGAAAGCAATCTTCTCATTCAAACCTCTCAAATCTCCAGGACCAGATGGTCTCCACCTAATTTTTTCCAGAAATTTTAGGAGAAAACAAACCAAGAAATCACCTCAACTTGCATGAATGTTTTTGCCACACAACAAATTCCTGCAGATATCAACAAAATTCTGGTATCTCTAATACCAAAAATCAAGAATCCTTCTTCCATCCTCCACTATAGGCTCATTAGTCTCTGCAACACAATTTATAAAACTATTACCAAAATCATTTTAAACATGATTAGACCCTTCCTCAATAATATTATTAGCCCAAATCAGTGTAGTTTCATCCCTGGTACGAGAGCTATAGACAATGTTGTTATTATCTAAGAGGCAATCCACTCCTTTACCAAAGCTGTAGGGAGCTATGGTAGAATGATGATTAAAATAGACTTAGAAAAAGCTTTTGACAGACTAGAATGGTCTTTCATAAAGCAAAGCCTTACTGATATCGACTTCCCATGGAACCTCATCGCTCTTATTATGAACTATGTAACCACTACCTCCATCTCTTTCATTATCAATGGTCAGCCAACTAAATTCTTCCAACCTTCCAGAGGAATTAGACAAGGTGACCCCTTATGACCCTATTTATTCATCATCTGTATGCGAGCCCTCACAAGATGTATAGACCACCAAGTAGACATCTGCAACTATATACCCATAAAAATTAGTCAATCAGGACCACCAATCTCACATCTCCTGTTTGCTGATGATCTAATCTTGCTGGAAAAAGCTGATATAAAGAATGTTCATACCATTATTAATACCTTCAACTTCATCACTTTTAAATCAGGGCAAAGGATTAATTTTTCAAAATCAAAAGTTCTCTTCTCACACAATGTTAGCCCCTCAACCTCTGAGACTTTGTCTGCAACCTTAATTATCAAAAGTGCTAGTAACATTAAAAAAATACCTAGGATTCTCTACAACAACCAAATCTCCTAACAAAAAAGACTACCAATATATCCTTGACAAAATGAACACTAGATTGAAAGGATGGAAGGCAAAACAATTAAGTCTTGCTGGTAGAGCAACTCTAATACAATCTGTCCTCTCCTCTATTCTACTTCATCCAATGCAAATCAACATTCTACCTGCTTTAAACTGCAATCACATTGATAGAATTCAAAGGAACTTCTTATGGGGATCAACTCAAAAAAAGAGGAAAATTCATCTGATAAATTGCAAAACTGTTGCATCCCCAAAGAATCAAGGAGTCGTGGGGCTAACTAAAGCCAAAGGAAAAAAATATGCTTTCATCAAGGGAATGTTCAGGAGAATGAAAAAGGAGCCCCAATCACTCTTGGCAAAAACTCTCCTCACAAAATATAATCAGAACAGACACTCCAACACTCTTAAATCAAAATCTTATGACTCTTAAAAGTTGTTGCTCGGAACATTGAAAATGGTTCTGACATAAGGTTATGAGATGATAACTGGCTTTCTCCAACAACTATTATGAGAGAAACTTTCAATGGTCCCCTAATTCATAATGCAGAGAATTTAAAATTTCAGGCTATTATTAGCAACCATTCAGTAAATCTTCAAAATATTGGGTTTGAAATCCATCCCCAAATCTTATATCCCATTCAATGAAACTCCTAATACCTTATTTTGGAACCTTTACCAATGATGAAAACTTCAGCACCAAAACAGCTTACATGCTAGCCCAAGGCATCCATCTCCCACAAACCTATTGTTTACTTACTTATATTTGTTAAGATTTCTTTATAGGAAGAACATGTTTGGCACGTAATCAACCCGCTTTATTTGCAAAATCTTTCAGCTTTTTAAAGTGCCCTTTTTTTTATTTGTCGAACGGTTAATTTTTATTCAACCAAATATAGCTTGGTACACCAATTAGCTTTTTGGACTCTAAGCTAATTCTAATTATATCATAACTATCTGAAATGCAGAAAGCATCAGTACTCTATGAAGGTAGGAAAATTGTTAAGACTCTGAAAAACATTCCTCCATTTCTGTTAGTGTTGGCCTTTGATATGCAGCTGGATCGAGTATAATTTATCTGCTCCAATGCCTCTCCTCCTCCCTATGCTGTTGAAATCTCCTTGAGCTTCTTTCCATCCATACATAATAAATACAAGCAGCAAATAACCATCCTAGAATCTGAGTTTTATCCTTGTAGAGAGCCATTACAGTTCCTCCTCCCAGTTACCAACCTGTCTTTGCAGTCCCATCCAGTGTAACAAAGTCTTCCATAAGCTCTTAGCATAGTGACATGTGAAAATTAGATGATTGAAAGACTCAACCTCTCCTGTGTCACATAGAGCACAATCCTATTTCTCTAATCTGTCCACAGTTGCCAGTTTCCTTTGAATAGCCAATCACAAAATAAACTGGTGTTTTAGTATGACTCTATGTAGCACTAACAAGCTCTTCCAAGGAACTTTTCGAAATTGGGGTGTGAAGAACAGATATGCACTTTTGATATTGAATTTACATTTCACAATCAACTGTTGCAGCTCATTATTCAGTTTATCACTTGTGAATTAGGATCTAGCATCAAATATCTTTCTCACCAGCCAATAAGCTTGAGCAGGTGTCTTCATGGTACCAATTTCTTGTCTTTTTATGTAAAATGTGTGCAACCATTTCACTCAATGAGTGTCTTTTTTTAATGTAACTGCCCATAGCAGTTTACATATTGCAGCTTTATTCTAGATATGAAAATCAATCAAGTTCAAGCCCCCTGCACTCCTAGATTTGCACAATGTTTCCCATGCTACAAGAGCTCTTTTTGATGATTCAACACTTCCTACCATATATACTTGTGTAGCCAATTTAATCACTTTTTTAGGTAATAAGAAGATTTGTCCCTAATAAGTTTACATCTCAAAGAGAACACTCTTGATTAGTTGAACTCTACCACTATAGGATAAACATTTAGTAGACCAACATCTGATTCTGACCACAAGAGGCATACACTGTTGCACTATGATCTTCCTTGATGACAGGGGAACACCAGGTATCTCCCTTGGAGTAAAATGCATTTCCTCTAATTTTTAAGTGCCTTTTAGAACTGGCACAACCACTTTTATGATTTATTTGGAAATTATAATTAGCTCATACAAACTTCTTTATAGGTATATAAAAGTCGTTTGTGCATGCATGTTTTCATGTGTGTGTATTTAAATTTTATTTATCTCTTATTATTTGTATTCGTGTTTATATAGATAAATTAATTTGGTTTTCATTACTAAAATAGTTTCCAAATTATAATGTAAATAGATACTATTTTAAGATTTTATTTTAAAATAAACCTCTATTTTTATGAATTATTTTTGTATTAGTTGCATTGAAATATGTTTATAAAGTTATTACTTTTGTTATTTGCACTTGTGTAATATATATTAGAGTTTTGATTATTAATAGATTTGTTCAATTTTTTCTCCACTTATTTATTTCATTATAGAACATCATCACTTATAGGCTCAATTAGTATTTCTCACTTTTATTTCTTCGTCTCAAAAATAATATTAATTTTTTTATAGAAAATTTGTGACATAGATTAAAAAAAATAAAGACTAACATAATTTTAAAGAAATTTAAAAAAAGAAGAAGATATAGGTAGTTAATGTAAGAATAAAATAAGCATTTAGAAAAGTCAAATCTGATAAGGGGGGAGAATGTTTATTGTTCAAAGTTGAGGGGAGTGTTTTTAAAATAAAAGTTGGGGATGTAAATGATTTTCGCACTATATTTTTATTTATAAATTATTAGTTTTTAACTTTTTATTTTACTCTTAATTACGAGATGTTTTATAGCCACACAAATATTTATATTTTTAATTTATAAGTTTCGAACTCTTCTTTCTTCTTAAACTAAGTCAAGCATCACCACAAAAATTGAAATGGAAATAAGAAGAAATGGACAATATTGTCACGACCTAAAAATTTATTGTGCCGTGAGGGTACCTACCCTAACCCGTAGGCGAACTCAAACCATTCAACAAGATAAAATGTAGGTAAATGTGGAAAGTGAAGGAATAACATAAGTATTTAACAAGTCTCATAACTTAATACATTGTTTAAAGAAAAAACCCCAAATGATCCAGTAGTCATAAGTACATAGCTGTAAATACGAATACAAGTCTAAAATTGAAATAATAAGTACTGTATGAAAGTAACAAGGATAGAATCATAAATATTATAAAAGAATTCTAGTGCCGGAAATGCATCAGCGGCTCACCCTGGACTCCTCAAGCAATCTCCGAGTATGCTAGCTTAAACTGCTCCTCCGTTGTTCAACTTGGTACCTGCGCATAGAGTGCAGCAAGCGTAGAGTGAGTACGGAAAACACGTGTACTCAACAACATCGTCAGCCGATCCTAGTTATAACAGTGGCGAGGGTTGGTACTTTTTGATACCTATCTACTAATTAGTCAGTTAAGCATAACAAGAGTTCAGTTATCCAAACCTATCATTAGCTACTATAGTTCAACAGTGTTACCAAAGTCAGGATAAACTCCATTCAGGGTGTCTAGATCTATCAAGTTCTTTCAATCAATTCTCACAACGGTGCTAAGTATAAGCTATCAGAATATCATCTATCAACAACCATCAGATCATAAGTCTACTAGAAATCACCACCGAACACACATAGCACCAAATACATATCAGAATATGATTGAATGCAATGCAAATGATATGTATGTATGCGAATGTCTAAATGTACCCCGTATACACACGCTACTATAGTAGCTATCACGTGACCCATAGGGGACTCATAAGGTCCATACACCCATCCGATCCTAATGGATACAAGCTCTGTGACTTAAGTGTCATCATCAGTCATCACTCTCGTATCATGTCCCATATCTCATATCCGACTTTCCAAGCCTCTCTTTCAACAATATCTTAATAGTTCAATGCCAAATATAATATGTATGAATGATATGGATATGTGTACACCATGCAATCAGCATAATCAATACAATCAGTATTTATCAATTTCTTTTCAAGTATTTATATGAGATGTAGAGTGATGAATGGATGTCAAGTCAAATAATAATAAGACATCCAACATGGCTTTGAACCCAAATAATCATCAATCATACCAACCTAAGCGGATTTATGCAACGCGCTCACGGCTCGAATGGCTAAACACATAACTCCTTCAAGTATATTAAACTAGTTCATTAATTATCCAAGTTAAGTTCACCGATGTCAGTATTAGTGCTCGTCACCTCACTACTACGGGACCCTCAATTGCCCATTACTCTCATTAATTTATTAATAACATACCAACACATAAACGCTATACTAGAGTCTGGTAAGTCTCAACTTGCCTGATTCAAAGTCGAAGAATCACACAGCAACATTGCCCTTCCTCAGAGCCTCCTCACGAACCCACTCTGATCAATTAAATCAACTATATGAGATTACTGGTCTATCGATGCCCATAATGCTAAATAAGTCTTCATGTTAAACTATAAAAGAACCCCGGACCCACATTATCAAAATATGAATTTATTACCCAACTAACACTAGAACATGCTAGATAATCATAATCTCAAGTTAATTTAACAATTAAGCCCGAATGGATCCTCAATTTCATGAATTTAGCAAAAAGCCTCAATTCTAACACTAGAATTTTCTTCAATTTTCAAAAGGATTTCTAACATGTAACTGATCAATTAAATATCACTCATTAATCTAATACAATACTACTTTACAATATCAACAACAATGATTCCTTAATCCACCCCCAAATCCCAAATATTACTCTCTTATTCCCAACAAAGCAATTCTCTTATTTCCCCCAACTAAGAATCATACTTAGCATAGAACTTAACAAATACACGTTAACTAATGGGTGAAAAGTTACCTTAAGTGATGAATCCCCTTGAATCTTCAAGAATCCTACTGCCTAAGATCCAATACCAAGAGAGATGTTTTTGGGGAATGAATAGATCCTAGGTCATTAACACTTTATAGTATGAATAGTGATCCCGCTCCAGCGGAATCAACTTCGCTGGAGCAGACCTGCTTCAACGAAAAACTCATTCACAGAGGCGAGGTCATAAATCCCAAATCTACGCTGAGGCGGAAGAAAATTCCACAGAGGCGCACCCGCCCTAGCGAGAAACTCATCCACAACAGCGGACTCTCAACTCGTGGTCAAGTCTCGCTTCTTCGAGCCAGACCTCCGTAGAGGCAGACACCAGCTCGCTAGAGCGAACACCAGACACCACCAACAATCGAAAACTCATCAACTCCCCGTCAACTATCTAAAACACTCCCGGGACCTCCCGGATACAAACCAAAAATGCATTCCTATCAGAAAACACAATCCAGACCTGTTCGCGCACTCGGATTTTTCAGAAAAGGTTTTTAAGGCTCGGGTTTGACTAAAGTCAACTTTTAAGTTCTAATTCCACAATTTCACAACCTAACCTCCCAAACACACTCGGCTGCTTCGGGACCCGAATTACAGGCTCAGCTAAGTCATAAACGTCATATTTGATAGTCTTTTTTTAAGAATGATATATTAATGGTATATTCTTGATATAAATATAATATATATATATATATAAGTAGAATAAGGTGTGGGCCTATAAGGATCTTTATAAAATAAAATACAAAGAGTAGAATAGAACAATACAAAAAGAAATCTACAATCCGGATGGATCACAGTATCTTTCACAAAATAGGGATTTACCAAAGTATACTCCCAACAGTCACGCATAGTCCAATACTTAAAATGGCCCCAAAAATGCCTTTTGCCCTAATATCAAACGGCGACGACGAGTAGGGGAGCCCAGTACGGCAATAGCATAACGGTTAGGGTGCTTCAAGACCCATGGTGATATGTATCGTGAATATCCTTATCGTGGATTTTAGTGTAGAATTCTATCTTTATTAGAAGGGAAAGGGCAGAATAAGAACCATCAGATGCAATAAGTAGATACATAATTTCGAGTGTTATCAGACAACCAAAAATCAGGCAATGACAGAGCGGTATGTGATTGAGTGATAGATTGATCGACTTCACTTTTGGTGATCACACACCGACTCCGGTAATCACTAGCTACAATCGAAGGAATTTTGATTGAAACTATTCATAAAAAAAGTCGTCTGATGCCCCACCCGCCGCCTTTGTCCGTCCTCCAGTAAAGGCTGGTACACCTCTAGCTCAAGAGAGGTTGTGGGTTCACCAGGGTTAGGAGAGTCTGAGGCCGGTTGGTTGGCACCGGCTTCAGAATTAGCAGGGGAACTGCTTCCAAATAAATAAATTTCACTCAATTACATTACCCTTAGAGAAGACTTTTTCATATTCCACTTTTTCCTTTTCTGGCTCCGATTTTGTGTAACCTCAATTATGAACATTTTGAATTTGAAAAAAGAAAGATATATCTCATTCAAATTTTACACTGAGCTTTTGATATATGCGTCCTGGTACTAATCCAAGGAAGGAGGATATTCAAAAAAAAAAAAAAAACTCCGGGAATGCAAACCTTATCATCTCACAATGAAAATTGCACTCCTTCTCTAGATTATAATCCAGGGTCAGATTTACGAAAACTTCTTTCAAAAGAATTTCTTAGAGAATATAAGCTTTTCAGAAAATGGGTTTCCAAATTCTTTAATAAAGGAGAAAAATATATTATTAGAGATCAATTTTATGATCAGTTACAAAAATAACAGGATTATAAACCTTTTGTCAGATGGTTTGTGGAACACTATGCCTTGCCTAATTTAAATGTAATCGAAAGGCGGTAACATTTAGATTCTAAAAAATCCTTAGGAGCATTTACCCTCTGGACGAACCCTTTTCATTAAAAAAGGATAATAGCAATTCAGATTTACAAGGTCAACCTTATATGAAGCTTATCAGTCAGACCGTTAGGAAGGGTCTGGCTAATAAGCTTCATATAAGGTTGAGCTTGTAAATCTGAATTGCTATTATCCTTTTTCAGTGAAAAAGGTTCGTCCGGAGGGTAAATGCTCATAAGGACTTTTTTAGAATCCAAATGCCACTGCCTTTTGATTACATTTAAATTAGGCAAGGCATAGTCTTCCACAAACCATCTGACAAAAGGTTTATAATTTTATTGTTCTTTCTTGATTATCCATTTAGACTGACACTTCAGTAGTTTTGACAACATGGCGATTACACAAGTTCTCAAATATACCGAAATTATAAATTTCTCTTGTGTGAATAGATGGAATAGTCTATTTATTTAAAGCATCAAGTTGTTGTGGAAGATCATACTCTTCCGATCTAACATTTTTAACATTATGTTTATAGCCTTGGAAAACCTAGCATTGTACAAATTCACTTAAATAATGTTCAGCTTTCCTTTACACTCTCCTTCTAAGCACATTTAGGTATTATTCTCTCCCCTTCCCTTTTATTTATGTTCTTCATTATGAAAGGCTAATAAGCATTTACTGTCTGGGATACTCTGAGATGATATGGTTTAATTAAAAAAAAGGATAGAATAAAGATAGAATTCTACACTAAAATCCACGGTAAGGATATTCACGGTACATATCACCATGGGTCTTGAAGTACCCTAATAGTTATGTTATTGCCATACTGGGTTCCCCTATTCGTCGTCGCCGTTTGATGTTAGGCATAAGGCATTCTTGGGGCCATTTTAAGTGTTGGACTATGCGTGACTGTTGGGAGTATACTTTGGTAAATCCCTGTTTTGTGAAAGTTGGAAAATTGTGCTTGATGTTTATAAAATTGTTCATCAGTATCATATTTATTAATGGAGAAGATATTAATGACTTACTGAAAAATATTCCAGATAGGACTCAAAGAGCAAAAAAATTTGAGGTATTGCTTAAAGCTAATGAGAAGGAGAAAACTCATCCTAAACCTCCCAAAATTAATACATGGACTAATCAACCCTATAATTTTTCTGAAGTTCTTGAAGAATTACAAAAAAGGAGAAATCAGAATAATCCTTTAACAGTTCAAGAATTGAAAAAAAAGATTCATAATCTTAAAACGGAGTTAACCCTCATTCACCAAAATTACTTGACTTTAGAAGACAGGATTACATCTTTGGAATCAGAAAAAATAGGTCATAAACCTAATCCTGATCAACCATATTCCTCTAATAGCGAAGCAGAAGATGAACTTCTCGGAGTAATAAAATTATATTCCTCTTTTAAATGTATTACCAATGTTAATTTATTGATTGACAAAGGAATAATATTCCAAAATGTGCCCGCAGTAATAGATTTAGGGGAAGATTTAAATTGCATTCGCGAGGATCTTATTTCCACTAAATACTTTACCAAAACCATGCGTAGAGTAACTGGAGCGGATGGAAACAATTTAGAAGTTCTTATAAATTGCCTTGTGCTTATATTTGCCATGATAAAAGGTGTATTGAAGCCTCTTTCATATTAGTTAAAAATTTAACTAATGAGATCATCTTAGGCACACCTTTTCTACCGACTATCTTGCCTATCAAGAATGTTGATACGGCCTTACAGGTACCTTTGAAGGAAATTTTATAACTTTTCCTTTTATTTCTGAACCAAGAATAAAAACTTTGAATAACCTTGTTCAGAACAGACTAACTCATGTGAATTTCTTACCGCAAGAGTTAATGGTTTATAATATAATAGATCAATTAAAAAATCCTAAATTATAGGATAAGATAAAGATAATAGAACATGACTTTTCTCTTTCTATTTTCAATGATTTGCCTAATGCTTTCTGGAACAGGAAACATCATATGATTAATCTTCCATATGGAGATGATTTTAGTGAACAAATATTTCGACTAAAGCAAGATCATGTCAGATGAATTTGGAGTATTTAGAAATATGTAAAAAGGAGATTATGCAAGTTCTCAAATATACCAAAATTATAAGTAGAATAAAGATATAATTCTACACTAAAATTCACTGTAAGGATAGTCATGGTACATATCACCATGGGTCTTGAAGTACCCTAACAGTTATGCTATTGTCGTACTGAGTGTCCCTACTCACCGTCGCCGTTTGATGTTAGGCATAAGGCATTCTTGAGGCCATTTTAAGTATTGGACTATGTGTGACTGTTGGGAGTATACTTTGGTAAATCCCTGTTTTGTGAAAGATATTGTGATCCATCCGGATTGTACATCCCTTTTGTTTTGTTCTATTCTATTCTTTGTATTTTATTTTATAAAGATCCTTATAGGCCTACACCTCAGGCCTTGCTTATTGTGGTATCAGAGGATTCGAAAAGTATATCCATACAATATTCATAATTCATAATGAATATTTTTAAAAGTTATAAACATAATGTTAAAAATGTTAGATCGGAAGAGTATAATCTTCCACAACAGCTTGATGCTTTGAATAAATGGACTATTCCATCTATTCACACTAGAGAAATTTATAATTTTGATATATTTGAGAACTTGCGTAATTGCCATGTTGTCAAAACTATTGAAGAGTCAGTCCAAATGGATAATCAAGAAAGAACAATAAAATTGTTTTCTGATGTTGATATTGAAAGATATCAAAAGCTGGATTATAAATTCTTGCATATTGGATTAGTGCATATTGCATTTAAATCCTTAACCTTAGAAGGTCTACCTGAGAGTTTTATGGATGTCTTAAGAGACGCTAGGAACTTAAATTGGAGACAATCTCTTATGAGTGCTATGCAATCCAGCTTGACTTATGGCCCAGTATATTTTGATGTCAGACCTAATCTTACTTTATCATTGTCTGACCCGAATATTTTGCATGCTTTAACATTATATGTAAAAGTTCATGGGTATAATTACATGCCTAAAACAGAAGTTATGTGTGTCTGTTATCATATCTATTTTCGTGTCTTAGATACTATGAATCCTAATTGTAAGATTATTGATGACAAAAGGAAAAGACATACTGTTTTAATAGAAATCAACCTAGCCAAAAGGTCTAAAATAACTACTAGAATGCCTGTTAATTGGGATGAAATAGAATATCCTAATGATTGGTTAATTGAGAAAGTAGTCCCTGTCCAGCCAAGGACAGATACACAAATTGTCCAGGTAGTTCAAACTACTGATGGTAATATCCATCTGCAATTTTCACAACAATTACCTAAATTACGTAAATCTATGTCATCTCATTACTACTTATTACCCCTAGATGACACTCATAGACCCTCTACTGCTAGAGTGTCGACTTCTTAAGTTAATGAAGACTTGTATAAAGTCACAACTCCTTCAGAAATCTCTCACGAAGAGATTAATAAAAACAAAATATGAGACAACCGAATTCCCGTAGGAATAAAAACGGATCCAATGGCTGATCCTACCCCTTCTGAGATGTGTTTTGGAGATTTTTTTAATGAGTCACAATGAAAATTGCACTCCTTCTCTGGATTATAGTCCAGGGTCATATTTATGAAAAAATCATTCAAAAGAATTTCTTAGAGAAGAATATAAGCTTTTCAGAAAATGGTTTTTCAAATTCTTTAATAAATGAGAACACTATATTATTAGATATCAATTTTATGATCAGTTACAAAAACAAGAGGATTATAAACCTTTTGTCAGATGGTTTGTGGAAGACTATGCGTTGCCTAATTTAAATATAATCTAAAAGCAGTGGCATTTGAATTCTAAAAAACTCCTTAGGAGCATTTACCCTCCGGACGAACTATTTTCATTAAAAAGGATAATAGCAATTCAGATTTACAAGCTCAACCTTATATGAAGCTTATTAGCCATACCCTTCCTAACGGTCTAACTGTTGATCATATCAACAAATTAGTTAAACAAAATTATCACACTAATATCAATCTTACGATAATTAGTGAACAGATGAACTTTTTGCATAACAAGATTGATCAACTTAGATCTCTAATAGAGAATCAACACGTCAAGCGAGGCTTAGATGAAGCCAACCCAACAAAGATTCTAGAAATTCCAGCCGGTATCCAACCTCCTCCTTCAATGGAAGGTATTCACCTAGGTAAAAAGATATCAGAAACTTTCGTAGGTGATTTAGGAGATTTACTCTCAAAATTTGAGTCTAAATTAGAAATTACTGAATCTACTAGTTCTACTCAAGGAGTAAAAATGATTAATACAGATAAATTATCTGAATCTGATAATGATTTACAAATTTTTGTGTTACGTAAGAATAAATGGACTCCAAAATTAAGCTCGGAGAATTATTACTATCCGCACCTTACTCCTTTAGATGTTCTAATAGAAGACCAAAACTACAAGGATGATATCTCTGCTTATACAGGGACATATATAATTGAATGGAATATAGATGGTAGAGCTGATAGTCAAATCTTTAGAACCTGCCATAAAATTCTTATGTATGCAGCAGCGGCTAAGGGTAATAAACATACTGATGCCCAAATAGCCCAGCAGATTACTGCAGGATTTACTGGTCAACTTAAAGCATGGTGGGATAATTATCTTGACATAGACCAGAAGAATACTATTCTTAATGTTGTAAAACAAGATGGTATGAAATATAACCTAATGCAGTTTTTACTCTAGCTCTTACTATTTTAGAGCATTTTATTGGTAATTATTCTACTAACTACGATAATATCAGGACTCTTTTGCAAAATCATAGATGTCCTACACTCACCTCATTTAGATGGTATAAGGATATATTCCTTAGCAGAGTTTTAAACATTCCAGAAGCTAATAGTAATTTCTGGAAAGCCAAATTCATAGATGGTCTTCCTTCGTTATTTGCGGAAAAAATAAAAAAAAAACTTAAAAAAAGATTCATGTGATTCTCAAATACAGTGGGATCTTTATTCTTACGGTCAATTAATTGGCAAATGCATGAAATAAAGATTAGCTTTGTGTAATGACATGAAGCTACAAAAACATCTTAAAAAGCAAAAAACACACAAAAAAACTCAATTAGGAGATTTCAGTCAACAATTTGGTTTTGAAGAACCTAGATCCTATTATATAGGTAAAAAGAGGAAAACTATGAAAAACCTCATAAAACAGTATTATGAACAATACAAATCTGACTCTTACAAAACGTATGCTGCTAAGAAAAGAGCCAGAAATCAAAAGAAGAGTTATATCCCTAAAAGGAAAAAACAAATATATTACAGATGTGGCCAAAAAGGTCATTACGCTAATAAGTGTAATAAGAAGAAGATTGATAAAATCAAGAATCTTAATATTGATAATGATGTCAAAGATGCCTTAATGAAGGTATTTGCTTCGTCTGATGAATCGGATAACTTTGATGACTCGAACTTAATAAGTTCTGATTACGAAAATTCAAATTCCTCTTCTACTGAGGAAGAAACTTCTTATGCCTGCACCAAAAAAGACAAATGTCAAAAGATTAATGATAAATCTGATCCTGATGAAGAGTTTTATAAACTCCAAGCACAATTTTCCAACTTTCACAAAACAGGAATTTACCAAAGTATACTCCCAACAGTCACGCATAGTCCAATACTTAAAATGGCCCCAAGATCTGTAGTATGAAACATACTTATACCATATATCATACATATATGCTCGTAATATATCATTTACACTTGGAATATTATTATTATTATTATTATTATTATTATTATTATATATATATATATATATATATACTTAAACATACTTTCGTATTTGTCATTTTAAATAAAGCTAAATCTTGAACAATTTTAGTGTATTTTGTTTTGAATAACAGGTGGGTGAACTTGGAGAATTGTCTGAAATATTTAAGTGGAAAGGTGAGGAGCCAAGAAGCAGATTGGAAAGAGATTGAGAAATAATATTTAGGTGAAGTCTCAACTATACGAGAAGACAGATTATGCATTAGATGGGAGAATATTTTTATATTTTATGTATGTTTAATTAGGAGAGATATCTTAGGGATGTAAAATATTATACACAAAGCAATTAAAAATAAAATACATTATATTTCTATATGTTTTAGAAAGTAATTGTAACTTTTTTATTTATCATTTTTAAAAGTTATATTTGTATAATTCTCCCCAAGAAATTAAAAAGAATTGGGCTCGAGCCGCAATGTTCTACTGCTGGGTTGTCCTACTATTAATATGTAAATGGCCATCCGGGTGAAAGTATTGACACCAGATGGCCCAAGAAAACTTAATAGACAGTTTTAGTCTTTTTAAAATTGTATCATTATTGTATAAAATATGTTTCAGTATGTACAGAAAATGTATATTCGTATGAAAACTATATCATTATTGTATAGAATATGTATCCTCACAGTATGTGTATAGAAAATGTATCATTCTTGTATAATGAATGTATAATTAATGTATAATATATAATCAACTTATAATATATAATGTATACACACTAATGATACACATATTATACGGTTATTCCATGCATTTTCTATATAAAAAATCACAACATCATATTGAAAAATATAATTAGAAATCAATTATTCCATGCATCAAAAAGTTGTATATAAATAGAAATTGAGGGGGAAATTAAGACTTATTAAAACCAGATGGGTCGACGTTTATTTTTTCTGTGACTACAATGAGCTTTTTTTCCCTTGCTATTTACCTACCAATGATCTTCTAAATCGTACATGAAGATCAATTTTTTGCTTTGGTTATAACGAGATCTTACTAGTTTGGCTTATCACACACTTCGGGTCCTTTCCGATTTGAATGAGAAAGGATTGTTCTTCACCAAGACCAATTTGTCGCAAGTTTGTTGGAAAATCCTCATTTACCTTTTTAAACTTATTCCACATCTCTAATGAATTAAACTGGACGGACTTCATCCGGTTCTTCTTCAATTAATCCTAAATACCTATTGCACATTAGTCGACTCAAGCTTAATCTTTATCCCTACTGTTTGAAAAAACTAATTCAAAATTGTAGAAATCAAAGCTGGTTAGGATTTAATATTTTAATTCATGTTTAAATAGAATTTATAGGTAGAATTAATATATGAATAGGTTTTCCTGTTTTGAGTTAAAGTAGGTTTCTTACTATTATATATAAGAGTGTTGCTATACTTGTTTTCATAACAAAAGATAACAAGAGATATTGTAGAGATTTATAGAATTTATAAATAATATTATTTCTTTCAAATCGGTATCAGAGCCTGTGTGAGATCCGATCAAAGTTTCGTGTGAGATCCGGTGTATGTGAAAGAATATGTATATTCCATATCTACCAAATTATCCCGTTTTTGTATTTGTGTTTGATGACAGAAATAATTTTGAGAGTTGGTATCAACAGATAAAGAATTTTTTCAAAGTTGTTGGACTATGGTCCATTATTGATGTAGGGTTCGTGGAAACCCCAGAAGGCACATCATTGACTGCTGAAGAAGCTACACAATTGGAGAAGAACAGACAATTGAATTATAAGGTGTTTTACTACATTAATAGAAAAGTCCAATTGCATGTTTATCATAAATATTTGTATGCAAAATCAACAAAGGAAGCTTGGACAATTTTGATGAAATCATATTGACGTGTTGAATACTTGAAGAGAAAGAAACTTTAAGAGCTTTGGAGACAGTATGAGTTGGCCCAGATGAAACCAATGGATCTATCAAAGAATTTCTTACAAGGATTACATAAATTGTTAATGGCGTGAAGGTCAATGGAGAAGTTTTGGAAGAAGTTAAAGTTGTTGAAAAGATATTAAAGTCTCTAAAATTAGAGTTTCACACCAAGAAGACAATGCTTGAGGCTACTCAGGATCTTAATACTTTGAAACTTGATGTTCTAGAAGATAAATTGGTAACATACGAGATGTCCCTGAATCAACAAACATATGAGATACTAGAGGAGACATTGCAAATAAAAGATGATCAGCCAAAAGAAAAAGAAGAGCCATCGAATCTAGCAGAATTAAATGAAGAATGTCAGAATTCAGAAATAGTGGAGGAAAGAAGAGAACATAGAGGTAATTTTGTTGTGGTGTAGATATTTTTTATTGCAAAGCGGACTCTAATAATGTTCAAACTGATTCATCAATGATTTCTGGGATGGCTAAAAAGGATAATTTGATTAGAACTGATGCTCTTTCGATAAAGGCTACTATGTTTTAAGTAATGAAATATGTAATAGACATGATTGATCTATACAAGGTGGGACTATTGAAAAATAAATAGAAGTACCCGTCATTATAACATAAGAAAATTGTTTGAAGGTGTTGCAGATGAATCTAGTGATAAAGGAAATAAATATTTCACCAAGAGAAAATTTCTGATGGTCTACCCAAAATTGAAGCAGAAGTAATCAAGGGTTCAGATCCACAATTGACATGCATTGTTAAGAATATTGAATATACAATTAACTTTGAGACATTATTCAAGATTGTATGTTTTGAGGAGCATGAAAAATTGTTAGTTGACAATACTACTCTACCGCATGTGAAAAGACGAATTGAAGTCGAATGAGCACGCAAGGTCAATTACAAATCAATCGGAGAAACATATGATTATAAGGCAAGATTAATTATTCAAGGATACAAGAAGAAGAAAGAATATGATGATGATATTTTGAAGATGTTTAACATAGAGAAAGTCAAATTAACTTTGAATCCCGTTGAAGAGAAAATGAAGCTAACTAAATATGGCACCCGCAATTTTGTTGATGCTACATATTTTAGGAAATTGTTCGAGACCATAGGGTGATTGACTTCTGCAAGGCATGATATTGCTCATGGCACGCTCAAGTTTAAAGATATTGGTTTAAGGAAGGCTATGTTGGAATTAAACCAAGATTCATAATTTAAAATTAATTAGAATTTGATATTTGATAGTTTATTTAATCCATGTCTAGTTAGGATTTATTTATCAAAGTCATATAGGAATATGTTTTCTAGTCCTAGTCTATGATGGTTTTGTAGTATTATAAATAGGGGAGTCTCCTACCTATTTTCTCATATTGAGAGGTAGCTTAGATTGTAGTGAAATACAAGAGTTTTGAGTAAAGCCTCATAAGTCCGCGATCCCCTCTCTAGTTTGATAATTTTTTTCTATATAGTCATTATTGAATCTTTTACTTGTGTTTATATTATTCCTTCGAGTATTTTTATTCCTTTACCTATGGATATTGATAAAGTTCAAATCATTGTATAGGTAGTAATGTTAATATTGAGACAAAACATTCAAACAAAATTCCAACTCACTTTAAAATATTTTGAAAAAATGTCAAGGCTGGTTAGATTACTAATGAATGGGATTGTTACCAGACACTAAAGTGGACATACATTTTTAGCTCAAACTCATAAACTAATTTTTGCAATGAAGCAAATTTTACCTCAAATCATTAGCCAAACAGAATTTTTCGAAATTCAAATCTCAAATCAGTTCTAGCAAATTCGTTGTATCAAAGATCTTAAAGACACACTCTATGCAAATTTATTTTAATCAAGGTAAAGGCTAAAAAACACATTCTCTAAATTATGCTAAGTGAAAAAAAAATTCGTTCATTAAAAATTGTCTCATTTTACCTCTATTGTTACCAAAGTGATTCGATTTTGCCTTATGGGCTAATGATAATAGCTGAAGAGCAAATTTAGATCTTGTTGAAAAATTCAGGGACAAATTCTATTTTTTTTCTCTCATCACCCAATCCCATTTTATTTTTCCACCCAGCTTCTTCAAAAAAATGATTGTACTAAAAGTTTCCATCACGAGCCCTTCACTTGTATAGTTTAGGGGCAACTCCATAGTATATTTAAATTTTGAAGTGTATAAATTAGGTATCTAGTTTTATTCTTGGTATATGAATAACTCTCAATATTGCTATAGACTTATAGTGCAAATAGTTTGTTTATGTACAAGGAATTGAATTCAACTATATCGAACAACTGGTTATGAGCCATTGATAGAAATTCACCGGGAGTAAGGGCTTGATTAAAGAACCCTCTCGCCAATTATTCGTAATCCCTCTCACTCAGTTGAGGAGGAAATAACGCAATTTTGTTATGCCCTGTGTTTTTAAAAGGTGTTTCCTGGCTGAGCTATGGGGCTAGTCCCGAGCTAGACATACTGGTGAGCGTAAGCCCCAATCTTGCGGACATTCGCCTAGGCGTAAGCCCCAATATTTTTGTAAGATGATGTTAATCTCCCTTGGGGGTCTCTCATTAATATCAAGGTATAATAGAGTACAATATTCATCCCTTATACAATAGGAATCCTAAGCCTATACAAAAGAGGAATCCTAATCTTACCATAATTATATTTACACAATATATGGAAATATTCTAATTATGGGTAGGGAATATATTGTTTTCTATATTTACACGTTTACACACCCCCTCAGTCGGAGCGGGAGGAGGCCAGACGCTGAGATTGGATTTGAAGTCAAGAAATAACTGTCTGGGAAGTCCTTTGGTAAATATGTCTGCATACTGATAGGATGATGGAACATGTAACACTCTGACATGGCCTAACGCAACTTTCTCACGAACGAAGTGTAGGTCTATCTCAATATGCTTGGTTCACTGATGTTGAACCAGATTATGAGAAAGATAGATGGCAGAGATGTTATCACAATACACAATAGATGCCGACGCAAAGGACACCGAAGTTCTAACAAGAAATTTCGAACCAACAAATCTCGGCTACTACATTTGCAACGCCTCTGTACTCGGTCTCGGCCTTTGGAGCGAGATAGGGTAGCCTGTCGCTTGCGTACCAAGAAATCGGATTTATCCCCTAAGAAAACACAAAAGCCGAGGTGGAGCGTCGCGTGTCCGGACACCCCGCCCAATCCGCATCCGTATATGAAAGCAACATGTCCGGTGCGAGAGGGGTATAGGTGCAAACCATAATCAAGAGTGCCCTTAATGTATCGAATGATACGCTTAAGAGCAATGAAATGAGACTCCCAGGGGCATGCATGAATAAGCACACCTGTTGAACATCATAAGCTATGTCCGGCCCGGTGAATGTGAGATACGAAGTGCACTGTAAGGCTCCTATACGAGTAGGATCGAGACCGGAGCACCATCCATAGGACTGAGCTTAGATTTGGAATCAACCGGAGTAGGCACCTCTTTGCAGTTCGCCATCTTAGCCCTGTACACAATCTCTTCTGCATACTTACGCTGACACAAGAACATATGATAGGCAGACCTGGTCACTGATATCCCCAAAAAGTAACTCAGCTTCCCCAAATCAGTCATTGCAAATTCGGACTTGAGCAAGACAATAATCTCATTTTTCAATCCGTCGTAGGAGGCAGTAAGAACAATATCATCCACGTAAAGTAATAAGTAAGCAGTGCTACTACCTCGATGAAAAATGAAAAATGATGTATCACTCTTATTGAATACTAACCCAATCTGCAAGATATACCTGGCAAAGCGATCATACCACGCACGGGGGGCCTGCTTCAGGCCATATAGTGACTTACGGAGACGGAACACATAGTGAGGAACTGGCCGGATGGGTAAACCCCGGTGGTGATGCATGTAGACCGTCTCTCTCGGATCCCCATGTAAGAATGCATTCTTCACATCAAGTGATGGATCGGCCAGTGTTTGCCCATGGCAATGCTCAAAACTGTGCGGATGGTAGCCGATTTGACAACCGGGCTGAAGGTCTCACCACAATCAATGCCCTCCTGCTGATTTGTGCCATTAGCCACAAGACGGGCCTTATACCTCTTAAGATCCCCATTGTCTCTGAACTTGTGACGAAATAGCCACATACAACGAATGACATTCACCCCCTCAGGTCTAGGTACTAGATCCTACGTGTGTTGTTTAGTTAAAGCATTGAATTCCTCATACATAGCCGCATTCCAATTAGGGTCTTGTTTGGCCAATTTTGGGTTCTTTGGAAGTGGAGAGATGGTTTGGGCAGACAAGTTGAAATGGACTTTGGGTTTGAAGATTCCATGCTTTGAACGAGTTTCCATTGGATGGGTAGGGACAGTGGGTGGCGGAGTGGTGTCTGAGACGGGGGGTAAAGTCGGATAAGGAGAAGGTGGGTGCGAATCCGTCGGAGGCGCTGCGGCTCCTGTATCGAGAGTCGCGGCGCTAGAAGTTTGACAGGCTTCCTTGAAGTTTGGGCGCCATGGCGCCTCAACACAGGGCCGCGGTGCTGTCGACGGTGTTTCAAAAGATTGCTCTCTGGAAATCAGGCGCCGTGGCGCCTCCCCTCGAGGCCGCGGCTCTGACGACGGAACAGAGGATGTGAGTTGTTCGATTATGAGGGGAGAGATGGCAGACTCATCAAGAAATGAGTAGTCCTGTTTTTGGAATTTTGGAAGATTCGAAAATGAGAAGGTGGTCTCGTCGAATGTGACGTGACGAGATATGTGGATCTGACGAGTCGACAAGTCATATCATAGATAACCCCTATGGTTCGGCGGGAATCCTAGAAAGACACATGGAGTGGACCTAGGAGCGAACTTGTGAGGGGCGGTGGAGCTAAGGTTGGGATAGCACAGACAACCAAAAATCTGTAGATGATCATAAGAGGGGATTCTATGGTAGAGGATTTCGGTAGGGGTCATATTGTGAAGAGTGCTAGTATGGATAATATTTAGAGTGTATTCTGACATTTTAGCAGCATAGACCCAGAAGGGTGGAGGGAGGGAGGCATGAATCAATAGGGTGCAAATCATATTGTTAATGGTGCGGGTGATTCTTTCAGCTTTACCGTTTTGTGGTGAGGTGTGAGGGCAGGAGAAGCGAAAGACCATGCCATTATTGGTACAAATGCGGTGAAACATAGAGAGTTATTGAATTCACGACCATTATCGCACAGAAATGATTTTATGCCTTTTCCAAATTGTGTTTGAATGAACTTGCGAAACTCAAGAAATTTGACAAACACTTCCGATTTAAATTTAAGAGGGTATAACCAAACGTAGTGTGAAAAATTATCAAGCAACACAAGATAGTATTTATGACCGAGAGAACTAGAGATAGAAGATGTCCATAAATCGGCATGTATGATATCAAAAGGAGCAAATGTAACACTAGTAGATGATTTAAACGGAAGACGAATATGTTTGCCTAAAGAGCAAGAAACACAATTTTGGGCAAGTTTCCCATTACAAGCAATGAAATTGTTGCCTCTAAGAAAATTAAAAACTGGGACTCCTGGATGACCAAGCCTATTATGCCAAGTTGAAGAAGAAACAGCCGCTAGAGTGAAAGGAGAGGAAGATCTGGCAGCGGAGGTGGAAGTGAATGGATAGAGATCCCCTGTGCTATTGTATCTCGTAAGAGGTGTCCCCATATGAAGATCTTTCACAGTAAAACCAAATAGGTCAAAATCCACAGAGACAGAATTATTACGAGTAAATTGGCGGACAGATATGAGGTTCTTAATCATGTGTGGGGCATATATGGTGTTTTTGAGGGAGAAGGGTGGATGAGGAGGTTGTGTGTATAAGGTATCATAACCCTTAACTGGAATGCGTTGTCCACTACCAACTATAACATATTGAGGATGCTTTAAACTAAACAGTTTAGGAATAGTACCTGCAGACTGGGTGACGTGATATGTGGCGCCTGAGTCCATGTACCAAGTATTGTCAGGCTGTTGCATAGAGAGGGTGCTGAACTCCTGACCCAACTCAGTAGGTGTCATGCCGGAGGAAGGCTGCGGGACCTAACCTTTCATGAGGTGGGCCTGCTGTGGGGCTGGAGCGGGGCCTAATAAACTGGGGTAAGAATACAGATTGTATGGCTGCTGGTAATGGAATGGAGTTGGCGCCGCGGCTCTGAACTGGGGCGCCGCGGCTCTGCACTGGGGCGCCGCGACGCTGTAGACGAACTGCTGAGGAACCGCGGCCCAGTTGTTTTGCGATCTCTGTTGCTATTGCTGCTGTTGGTTCTATTGACCGCGACCCTTGCCACGACCACGGCCTCCTTTACCACCGCGGCCTTTTCCACCATTGGCGCCGCGGCCTTGCCGCTGTTGGGAGTTATCTGGTGGCATCTGATCTTGGGGTTGCGTGTCGACAGCTAACACCTGCTGGGCGTGCTCATCCTGCTTAGCACGACGGGTTTCTTTGAGCAACAATTGTGAGCGAGCTTTGTTAAAACTCGATAGCGGATCTGCCTGTTGAATTATGGTGGCCAAAGTATCATATTCGCCCTTAGTAAGGCCAGAAATCATTTGTAGAACCATTTTATTGTCAGTGACAGGCGTGCCGATGTTGGAGAGTTGATCCGCTAGAAGTTTAAGCTACTTGCAGTACTCAGAGACATTGGAGAAGTTTTCAAGACGTGTTTTGTTGAACTGTTCTTCCAAATACACGGCACGAGTGTGCTTGTTGTCCTGAAAAATTTCCTCCAAACGATTCCACAAGTCAAGGGCTGTGGAGTCAGATTTCATGATAGTAAGGAGCAAATCCTGAGAGATATTACCATATATCCATTGTTTGACGCCGGCGTCGAGACGATGCCAGATAGAATCATCAACCTCCGTAGGGCGCGGAATAGTGTCATCAATATGGTCAAGCACGTTATAGAGACATGCATGATTGCGAAAAAGTTCAACCCGGGAGAATACGGGTTGTTTTCTTGATCAAGAATAATGGGAATATGGTTCTTGATGTTGGAAACAGTAAGGGCAGGATGAAACGGGGGTGATGACTTTGTAGTGGGATTTGTGGAGGTAGAGGCGTCAGAAAGTGTGGAAGAATCAGGGATAGCCATTTAGAGAAGAGAAGAAAGGAAGAACAAAACCCGAAAAACAAGAAGAAAATCCGGGAGGGCCGCGGCGTAGGAGAGGCAGCCGGCGGCTGTGGAAGAGAAAGGTTTTTAGGGTTTTGTTTATTTGGCTCTTGATACCATGTAAGGTGATATTAATCTCCCTTGGGGAGTCTTTCATTAATATCAAGGTATATATAGAGTACAATATTCATCCCTTATACAATAGGAATCCTAAGCCTATACAAAAGAGGAATCCTAGTCTTACCATAATTATATTTACACAATATATGGAAATAATCTAATTATGGGTAGGGAATATATTATTTCCTATATTTACACGTTTACAATTTTAGACATTCATTTGGAGGTAAGCTTCGATAACTTTTTCAAATTTGAGCCAAAATTGCTTAATAAGTGTTTTTGTAAAAGTTAAATATTAAAAAGTTAACTCATAGTAAATTCTCAAACTAAAAAATCTCAGAAAATAAAAAAAAATTCTAATAGTTTATCTTAATTTCATAATCTTTTCTCTTTTTGTTTATAGAGCAACATATACCTTTAGACCTTTGTATGCAAATTGCAAACTTCAAAGTAAAGGGCTTTGTCCTCCGATTCTTACTCTACTCCAATGCTTGCATTTTCCTTCTTTATGTCTTACTTTCTTCAAGATTTTTTAGCATTCTTTCATTTATCTTTTTCAAGATAGTTTTTAGTTTTAGAATTTCTTTTGGTATTGCTCTAGTTTAGATAATGTTTTGAAGACTCTATTATGATATTATGACGAGTATTACTTTTTTATCTAGCTTTAGATGTTAAAACAATAACTTTATGTTATTGTTATTTTTATCTTTGAATTATTAGGAGAAAGTATCATTTTACAATGCTAATTATGTTTCATCATAGTAATGTTATTGGTGTAATGCATCTTTACGTCATTCATTTTTTAAAGTTTCTTATAATGTTTTGTGCACATGTTACCATGTTAATAATAGATTTATACATTTTTCTACTAATTTTATTATTTTTAATTTTTAATGTCTTTTTAAAAAAATTATATTTATTTTATTAATTTATAAAATAATAAAATTAAATACTCGTGAGGCTTACGTCTCGCTTTACGCTCACGCCTTTTAAAACACTAATCGTGCCTCCAAGACGCCGAAATTCATTTGCCTACAACCAGACTTTCTAAGATGGGATACCGAAATGTGGAGTTTAGTAACCCAGTTCAGTGACCGAAATTACTACATTATTTTATTTATAAAAATAAATATAATATACAAATCTCAGACTTAACAAATCATTTTAACATATTGACAAAAAGAATCCATAAATTATCAATACATTAAATTATAAACTAATTTTTCATTATTTGGATCAAGGTCAAATTTATTAACGAAACTCTTATATTTCTCCTACACCTGAAAGAAAATAATATTTAGTTGTTCTAACTAAAAGATTGCTACCATTTGAAATTACAATTATTCTAAAATTTGGTATGAATAAATCAAGTAACCAACGTCGTAAGAGAATATGAAATCTTTTAATAAAATTTTATTCACCGATAACGTATAGGAAAAAGAATTCATATGTTCTATTAAGATGTACTGCAACATGTATGCATACTCTTTCATATGTTACTTACATTTAGTGGCATTTATAGCCTGTTTGGTCAAGGTTTTGTAAAGCCAAAAAAGTTTTTAAATTTAAAAAATGGTTAGTGTTGAGGTGTTTAGCCAAGTTTAAAGAAAAAGTAAGTATTTTTAAGTATTGGCAGAAGTTGTTTTTCAGAAGCTAAAACACATAGCTCATCTCCACAAGCACTTTTGAAAAGCTTGGTCCATCACAAATTGCTGCTCTAATATTGTTGTAACGATCCAACCACCAATTGTTTGAATCTAGAAACCTTTTTCCTATTTGAAACTTCCTATAGATTTATTAGATGTTTTATAACTTGTGAGTATAGTTGAAATGGTAGGAGAGCATGAAGATCGAGGATTAGGATAGAAGTTAGTAGATTATCAGGCATTTTTCTCTTTCCAGTGGTAGAGCAGGATTCTAGTCTAGAGCAGTCATCTGTTCCCTTACTAGTATTATTATACTAACATTATCCTATTCTTAATTTTATTACTAATGTTATTTCTTTACTTTAATTATTTTACTATTTGTACTCTCAGTACGTTCTTTCTTCATTATTTATATCATAATTTTTTATTCTGACACTTCATTCAAAATTGTTCTGAAAATAATTTTCTTGAGTCAAGAGTCTATCGAAAACAACTTCTCTACCAGACAAAGGTTCTTAAGATTTGCGTACACCCATCCTCTTCAGACCCCACTTGTAAGATTATACTAGGTATATTGTTATTGGTGTTGAGTATAGGTGACATGGGTAGCGTGTAATGACCCGCTAGGTTATTTTTATCTTTTGGGCTCATTTTTTCTAAAAGAGTCTTTCTGTAGCTTTAAAATGATATTTGTGACTTGTGAAGATGGGTGACATAGTTCATGATAAAATCAGGTGAGTATCGAAAAAGAAAATTTAAATTTGATAGTTATTAAGTTAAAGAAATGAAAAGGTTTGACCAAAATCATTATCAGAAGTTGACAAAGTCGAATCGGAATTTCATCGATTTCATGAGGTCCGGAACGTAATTTATGACTTATTCGAGTGGTTGGTTCGGATCTTAAGGGGTTCGACTGTGATTTGAACCTTTGGTTGAACAAAACTAATTAAGTAAAGGAATTAGAGTTGACCATGATCAACATCGGGTCAAGATGATCTCGAATCAGTGTTTTGAGTGCGCGAACAAGTGCATAGCGTGTTTATGACTGAAATGCAAATTTTATTTGTGTTCGGGAGGTTTCGAATGAGTTTCGGCGCGTTTGAAGGAAGTTTGGAGGAAATTTAAAAGTGTCGGATCGTGATTTTATTCATACTTTAATAGCGAATTTCTCTATATCTATAAAGAAATTTGGAGAAGATGTTCAAATGAAAGTTGTAGCCCTTTGAATCTAGTTTCCCGCAGTTCAAACCATTCGTGATTTTGACATCGGCGCAAAGAATTATGATTATTTTACCAGATACTTCTATGTTGGTTCTTTTTACAGAAATTTCAGCTTTTTCTAAAAATATCGGATATGTCTGTGCTGCAATATAAAAGAAGTATGATCTGAATTAATTCATTTCAGATCACTTTTAGAATATTAAAAGATGACTTTTGAGAGAAAAATAAATAGGCAATCATGGGATATCATTAAGGTATGATTTTTAACTCAAATCTATGATTTTTACATGAATCTAAGTTAGATTAAATGTCAAAGTTGGTGATTTAGAAGATGGTTTTTGATAAAAAGAACTACATGTAGATTTTGACTGATCCATAAGTGATTCTTAGTCAAGTTTAAATTGTGAGTATAGATTATTGATCCTTCCGATAAGGGCTTTTCATTAAGGTATGATTTGTCTACTTCCGATACTGTTAACCGGACGTCTATTTTAACCCGATATTTATAAATTGGAGAAATTATCAATTTGCTATTACTCTTCCATCAATATTGAGAATTTTTGATGTATTTGGTATATTTATCAAGAGGACGTCCTAAGAATATATTTTTTTAATTAAAATTTAACGCCGTAGACCAGATGGGTGTTATACCGGCATTGACAAATCTACAATTGGTCTTGATTTGAGGCAATTTTGAAGGCAAACTTCTCGATTTGGCTTGGGAGTAAGTTTCTAACCTTGATCTCGGTATTTATTCATGATTTCATCATTTATTTAGTATTTTTATCAATGATTTAGTTGTAGAAATTGAGGTTCAAGTCCTAAAGTTAAGAATATGAAATTATTCGATTTAGAGGTTGAATTTGAGTTATTTCTGAATTTAGACTTTATAAGTTATGGATAAACTGATTTTCAAATAAAATTCTAGTTTTGCCTTTGGGCGCTCGAATTTGACTTTTGAGTTGGTGTTTTAGGCCCGAATTATTACTATAGTATTATGGGTATCACTTGACTTGTTTACCTCATAGAGAACTATTTTGGCTAGATTGAACTCGTTTGATAAGTTTCAAGGTGGTAGAGCTTTCGAAAGATTTAAGCTTTGCTCGGATCGAGATTGTGAGCGTTTGTTCAGAGGCACTCTGGAAAGTGAAGGCTTTACTATGTTTCGATTACTCGGCTTTGAGATATGTTATGACTTTTTTAGACTTTGTTTGAAGGACGTTTTGATAAGTAAAGATTAATAAGGCTAATGGCAAGGAGTAAGGGCGTAAAAAGGGCTCTCATACCCGTGATGTGACGGTGAATGAAAAATTATGTAATTGTGTAGTTATGGATTGTAATTCGAGAATGCCAAAGCATATGAGCATTAATTGATAATTATTTGACTTGATTGCATGTTATGTGCATATACTCCGTTAAACCTGTATAATTGTGTTAATCAAGCTAATTGTGTAATTTTACATGGTACATAATTTATACTTGTGTTAATCAAGCTAGTTGCATAATTCTACACTGTACATGGTTATAAGTGAACTGTATTTGATATTCATGCATACGTGATCATCCATATTTATACTTGAATATGGTTCACGCAGTTATGGTTCAATGTGATCTTTTTAGATTGATTTGGTTTGGAGTGATATGCTGAAGAAAAATGGTTCCGGTGAGTTTGTGATATGTCAAAAGAAAATGGTTTCAGGAGATTTGTTATATGCCAAAGGGAAATGGCAGATTTGTGATATGTCGAAGAAAAATGATTCCGCCGGATGTGTGCATGTTGAAGGAAAATAATTTGTGCAGTATATGGACTTTGCGAGTCCCCCATGGGTCACATCTCCCATACAGTCCCATGAAGTTCTGTGTATATATAGGTTGTGGATAGTGAATTGCATTGTTTTTAATTGCATTGCATGGTATTTTTTTGTATGATTATTTAGTTATCTGATTACTTGATTATTTGATCTTTGGCTCTACTTGTACCTGATTTATCCTTTACCCTGTTAATTGAATGGTCCGGAGTTAAGGTAAGTTGGATATTGTTAAAATAAGACTTTTCTTAACTTTGTCATTACTTCATCATTGTCAGCTTATGATATATACTGAGTATACATGTATCCCGTACTCATACTACACTTGCTGCACTATTTTTAGATCCGAGTTCAAGTAGTGCTTATGGACTGGCTGAGTCCGAGACTATTGATTTCAGAAATTAGGAGCGAGTTGTCTGGCTGATCCACAATGCAGTCTCCTTCTGGCTTTCCTTACTATTTTTGTCTCCTTACATTTCAGATAACGTATTGGTCATTTTAGACTTGTATTACCACTCTTAGTAGCTTTGGTACACATAACACCAGTCTTGGGTTGTATTTGTATTTTCTCAACTTTACTTATTAGTAAAGGATTTAACTTCGATTAATATTGTGTTACCACTTTAGTTTCGCATAAATAACTTAATTAATTGGTTGATATTCAGTTTTGGCTTACCTACCGGGTGAAGATAGGCGCATTCACAACTTATGGATTTTGGATCGTGACATTACGAAACTCGCAAGAGTTTTGGAACACTTGAACCTAACGAGTGACTTAAAGTTCATATAGTTGATCAAAGTCAATATTTTGAGCAAAAGGAGCTTGGATCCATGATTTTTACAGTTTCAATAAGTTCGTATGATGATTTTGTACTTGTGTGCATGTTTAAATTAGGGCTTGAAAGGCTCGGGTGCAATTTGACACTATTGCATCGAAATTAGAGTTTAAGATTCATAAGTTTGAATTGAAGGTTGACTTTGTGTTGTAATATTTTCCTTCATTTTTTGAACCTTTGGTCAAGTCATATAAGATATTTGGATGTGTCAGGATGATTTGGTTAGATTATGACGAGTTTTAGATGGGTTTTAATTGTGTTGCGATGGTATTTGATGTTTGGACATTATTTGAAGCATAAACGATACCACAAAAACCAAATGAGCTCTAAATTGTGTTAATATTGAACCATTTGATCTGTATTATGATTTTAGAACCATATGAATAGCAATCATCGAATTTTGAGTCGTATAGGAAAGTTATGGACATTTTAGTATAAAAATATGTTATTGAGCTTGAATGGTCTGGTGCGATCGCTATTGTGAAGTTTGATACGCAATTGCAATGCCACAAATGAAATAATGGTCCACAATTGTAAATTTTCTGCAAATGTGAAGAATGCAACAACCCCTATGTATAATAGTTGGGAGATTTTGGAATTTTAATATTTTCAACATTTTGAGAGCTAGGGAGCTCGAATTGAGGAAATTTTCAAAGCGATTTTATTTTGCAAAACATTGGCCTTAATTTTAATCACTTTTCAAGAATACCCATATTTATCATATTTAGATTCATGAATTTGAATGTGAAATGGGATTTTAGCTCTAGGTTTAAAGATTATGAATTTTGTGGATTTAACGACGATTTGATATTGGGTTTGAGTTATGAGCGTAGTTTTGAACTCGCATGTGTATGTATAATGTATTTATGAAATAAACTTATGATTTTGATCTCGGGGCTAGGGTTTGATGTCTAGTTTTAATCTTTTCATATTATAATATGGGTATCGTTGAACTCATTTAATCTCGTAAAATGATATTTTAAAGATTGGACTCATTTGATGTATTCTAGATGTGGTAGATATTTTGGAAAGAATAAAACTTCATTCGCATCGAGATTAGTTAAAACCGTGACCTTCGATTTGATATGTTTTTCCTAATTAAGTAATTGATGAAATGATCTAAAGATAAGGGGTGACATATAGGCGAGGTCTTATGTGGGCACCAGTGTCATGTTGGTGTTATTTGCCTTATATGTGTTATTTATATGCCTTGTTTAATTAAATTGAATTGAGTGATAATTTATTGGACTAAGAATAATATCATGCTAGAGGATATGTTGTAGACATGAATCCATGCTAGATTATCATTTGAGTACATGTAGATGACACGTTTAACTATCGATCATGCCTTATTTATATGCCATATAATTATATGTGTGATTTAATTCTATTGTGAGATGCACATAGAGATCATATATGACATCGCACACTGAGATCGTCCGTGTGGCTTATGTGATATTGCACGTTGAGGATGTCTGTGTTGAGTATTTGATATGTACGTTGAGATCGTTCGTATTGTACATGTAGATCGTACTTCCAGCGTATGAAAAATGAGGTTGTCCTCCATGGTTCACGCTTTGAACACCCCTAAGGAGTTAGTGTGTACGGATGGTATTGATAATGTTGGATGAGATCAATTATGACAATACTTGACATTTCATATCATACCTTTTGAATAGGAGTTGAGCATTATATCATGCTATTAAGGTGAATTTGTGCATATCATCTTTATATGCTGACTTTGTGGATTCTATGAAACTCTTTCCAAATGTTAGGTTGAATATGTGCATAATACCTCTATATACTAATTCTGTACGCTTTTATGGAATTATTCAATTTGAGTTACTTTTATGATGTTCTTCTGTTTTGTTGAGTATTAGGGTATAGTGCAAGTATTTCTAAGATCAACACTCGCCATTATCTAGCTGGGGTCGATGATACACGCATTGATTTGTACTCATGCTACACTTGTTGATTTTTTTTTTGTGCAGGCTGAGTTGATTTTATTATGGATTCGTAAGAGAGCATAGAAGATTATACCAGCAACGAGAGTTAAGATGCCATTTAATTCTTGGTAGCTGGAGTCTTTTATTTTAATTATCTTCTTAACAAATGTTATACCTTTCATATTCGAGTTGTATAGTCTATTTTTAGTAGTTCATGACTTGTGACACCAATTTTTAGAGTTGTAGAGATTTTTCTGTATTGTATTTAGTTTGGGAGATAATTTGTTTATAGTAATTGTTACACTTCATTTTCGTTATAATGCCATGAGTTACGCAATTACTTTTAGATTAGTTCGTGTGCCATGTAGGGTTAAGTGCCATCACGACCTAGGTGGATTATGGGTCGTGACAATTGCAAAAGTACTTTACAAATTGATTACCAAACATAAATTGTTATTATACAAAAGTATTTTTTAAAAATAACTTCAAACAAATGTACTTATTAAAATAAACAGATTTAAAACTTTGACCAAACAAGATATTAATTACCTTTACCTTCCATTAGATTTAAATAACTTGTCTGTAAGTGAGCTCGCGCAAAATGAGAAAAATGATCTAATTTGACTTTTAGCTGTTGTCATTAACTCATAATGACAAAATCGAGCTATACTTTGATAATAACAAGAGCGAGATGTCAAGAACAAGACATTTTTTCTAATGGATGAACAAAATTATTTCATTTTGGCATAATTTAAGGCTGTTTTTGACCCTTTACCCTTAGTAATGAATGCCCCAGGAGCACAAGCGAGTTGGTAAGTGCCAAGATAATTGGGGTACAACCACTTCAATGTCGCGGGTTCAAATTCGTGTGGTGACAGTCTTTACTGAAATATTGCAAAGCTGTTGCTTTGGGTTCGTGTCCCGTTATCCTTTCCCTTGCAGGGCTGCCACTCGCGCATATCCCTCGATTTACATTCCACATGACCAAGAGACACTGGTACAGGTGGGAGAGTTTCGCCTTTGGACTTTCCCCTTCACAAAGTAATGAAAAACAAGTAACGAGCTGGTCGTTATGGTTGGGCCACCAAGGCACCACCAAAAGACAGCTCAATAAATTTCCTACAATGTAGCTTTTCCTATATCAGCATTACCTAATCAAATTGCTCCACGTAGACATATTCACCCTAATATCAAACGTGTCTACTTCCCATTGGTCAGAAACATCATATTACAATGAGTGTGCATGTACAGAATCAGTCGATATGAAACGAAGCATTTCCAACATGTGGCTCAAAGCTTTTCTCACTTCATACACTTTCTTCCCTCTCTACTCTTTTTCTCATCTTCCATCAATTAAATCGCCTTTCGCACTTTGTTTTCTCCGCCCGAATTCATTTTTTTCACCTATTCTGTGTGAATATATATATATATATATATAAAGAGAGAGAGAGTTATTATTATAGGTGGCATTTGAGTCTCCTAATTCTTGATACTGCATTTTCTCTTTGTTTGTTTAAATCAAGAATCCTGTTTTTCTTTCTAAATGGCTGCTATTATACAAGGAATTGGTGCTGCTACTGCATTAACCTCAGCCAATTCTTTGGATACCAAGAAGTCACTTTTCGCTAATTCTCGCAGATCTTTCTCAGGTTTTGTTGCATTTTATGAATCTTTAGCTAGTATTCGAATTTGGGTTTTGTTAGTTTTGCTTAATTTTTTTGGTCTAATTAATTGTGTTTGTTTGGTTTAATTCTTCTGATTGTCTATACATCTAATCTTTGTGTCTTTTGGTTTGGTGCATTTTATGAATCTTTAGATAGGAAGATTTGGAGGTCGAGTATTAGGATATAAGGTTAGTAGGTAGTTATGTTTTGTTGCACTGTGTGAAAGAGATAGGGGACTGGCTTCTTCATCTCCTCTTCTCCTTTTCTGTTTAGTATTACTTAGGTTCCGCGTAGATTTATACTCTTATTTGTGTATTAGTATGTGTTGCTTCATTTGCTTTGTATTGTGATATCTTGCTGTCTTAACTTGTTATTGGGTCTAATTGATTGTGTTTGTTTGGTTTAATTTTTCTGATTCTGGGTATATCTAATCTTTGTGTCTTTTGGTTTGGTGCATTTTATGAATCTTTAACTGGATTTCGGAATGGGTTTTGTTAGTATTGCTTAAATTTTATGTCTTTTTCGGTCTAATTGATTGTATTTGTTTTTCTGATTATGGGTTTATCTAATCGTTGTCGCACTGCGTGTGAGAGGGGTAGGGGGCTAGCCTCTTCATCTCCTCTTATAGTATTATTTAAGTTTTGCGTAGATCCATACTGTTATGTGTGTATTCCTATGTACTGCTTTATTTGTTTTGTATTGTGATATCTTGCTATCTTGTTTTCCTTGAATTCCTGCATTGACTATGTTATTTTTAGCTGAGGGTCTATTAGAAACATTCTCTCAACCCCATTTGTAGAGGTAAGGTCTGCGTAAATCTTACCCTCCCCAAACCTCACTGAATGAGATTACACTCACTGTGTATGAGATTACACTAGGTATGTTTGTTGTTGGGTTTATCTACTCTTTGTGTTTTCTGGGTTGTTTTTGATCTGTCTAACATGGGTTTCTTGATTATTTCAAAGTATTAATTGGTCCACTAAAATAATTTTAAGTTTTCCATTTAGTCCTTGTTTACCCTCCAAATTTCAATCATTTGTGTTCCATTTATGTGGAATTTATGATTTGTTGTTGGTGCAGAGAGGAAAGGAAGATTTTTTGTGGTTAGATCTGATGGGCGTTTGAGCTATGGTTTGAAGGAACATGGAGGAAGAGCTGAACAATTAATTACTAATGCTGTTGCTGTTAGTATTCCTTATTAATGATCTGATTGTGTGTTTATGTCATTTACTAGCAGATACATAAATTAGTGAATTTTGTTGTTTTTTGGACTTTGAGATTTGGTGTGTAATTCTTTTACAGGCAAAAGAAGATACTGCTGCAGCTTCTGCTTCATCCAAGCCAGGGTAATATTTACTTCTCTAAGTTGTACATGCATTGCATGCTTATCTTTACAGTTCAAATTGCTTCCTTGTAGTTGCCACCTCACTTGTCTCTCCTAATGATCGTCTTTTAGGGCTCTAATCATCACTTGTAGGGCTGGAAAAATGGTTAAACAAAATAAGTAACCATCCAATCCGACCCATTAGATATGGATTGGATAACCGACAATTTAAAAATGGATCAAATATGGATATTATCCACTAAAAAAATGGATATCCAGATGGATAATATGGATATCCATATTATCAATACCCATTTGTCTGCATGTTATTTTTCATGAGTTCTTGCTTTCTGGGAGTCTAAGGTTATTTTGGCTTTTAGCTTGTGTTCTCACTTGACTATTCCTGGCCAGGGATAGTATGGATATCCATATTTACCTTATCAAAACAAATATCCATATTTTCCGTCGGTTAACCCATCTTTTATCCATGTTAAATATGGACAGGTCGGATATTTTATCTGTTTTATTTTAACCCGTTTTCTACCCGCCCGTGCAACCTGCCCGTTTCCCACTCCTAATCACTTGTTTTATGAAACTTCATGTCCGAGGGGTTGCTTGTGAGCAGATTAGATTAGTTTTTTTAAAAACATCTTGGTTGACTAAGGTAAAGTTTAACAATCTTAGCTTGAAAAGGAGCTTGGCTGGTAGGATTATTATTTAGTTGATCTGCTAATCGTGATGGTGTTGTCAAAAGGAAATAGAGAAAAGCAATAGGAGTTACTGTTTTGCTTCAGATGATTCTGGTTCATCCTGCGAGGAACATGTCTAATACTCCTCTTTGTTCCAAATTGCGATAGCGAAACAAAAGAAAGGAGAGTCATGGTGGGAGTGATATGGTTATGGTGTTTGTATTAGTACAGGGGATATAAATAGGGATGGCAATGGGGCAGGGCTGGTTTTGCCTTATGCGGGGCGATGCTGGTCTGGCTTTATGCGGGTGCGGGGTGGGTTGAATCTTTTTTAAAGAATTTAGTGCGGGGGTGGAGCGGGTTGTATCCACTTTGGTTTGTTTTCAAGTAATAAGACACATGCTTATAGTAAAAGAATTTCCTTGGGTAGTGATGAAAGGAAAAGCTATTGAGCACAGTATGATAAACTAGTGGCACATGATGATGACAGGTCTCACTAGGTGTTTTGGATAAAGAAATTTACTTTTTTCTTTTTTAAGTTTTGCAATAATAGATACGATTAGTGGCAATTTCTACAGGTTGTTGTTTTCTGCCTTGTGCTAGCTTTAGGAGTACAGGACCTCGATTTCTTACAAGAATTACCAAATACTAGTAAGAACTTACATGAAGAAGAAGTCTCATCAAGACAAGAAATACTTAGGCACACTTTCATTGTATGTACAAATAAAAATCACTACACATATGATGTGTATAAGTACAATAATACATACTGTCTTATAGGTCATGTATGTATGTGTATTTTGTACATGTATGTGTATTTTGTTTAGTTGTGTTAGCTACTGCTCCCTTTTGTTCGAATTCACTTTATACTGCTTTAATTCCTTATCTGAGTTTGACCGTTTCTATTGCTTTACTCTTGCTTTGTTTTGATTGCCTTGTTTGTGATTATGCTTTGTCTTGAGCCGAGGATCTCCCGGAAACAACCGCTCTATCTACCAAGGTGGAGGTAAGGTGTGTGTACACTCTACCCTCCCCGACCCCACGGTGTGGGATTTCACTGGGTATGTTGTTGTTGTACTTGAAGAGTACCTGGTAAAATACATTATTGCTATAGATATGACCTTATCGGAGTCCTACCTTTAAGATAAGAAAAAAACCGACTTGTTCCAAATATAAGTTTGAGGATTGACTGCGTACATCCTACCCTCCCCACTTATGGGATTACACTAGGTATGTTGTTGTTGTTGACTGGAAAACTAGTTGTGTTTAGATTTTTCATGTTTATCAATTTACATTATATGGAAGTATCTCAGTGTGTATCAATCAACTAATCAACTATTTTTCAATCTGAAACTAGTTATATCAACTATCTATCTCCATACCTTTTGGTTAAGACTCATTTATTCAATATTGTTAATAATTTTTCTTTTCAAGGAAAATTTTGGTTTCTCTAAAACTAGTGAGCCTAAATCATACACCTATACCTACACCTAGATACAAGTTTCTAACAAGACTAAAAGGAGTCCAGGTGAATATTAGGCCTAATTTAAGTGCAACACACAACGCCTTAATCCAACTTGTTGGTTTTGCCTTCGTGGATCCTTTGCTTTTTTTGCTTTTATTGCTTTCTGTCTTTTAGTTAAGCCACATTGATTTCGAGAGATCTTAGGTGTTATAGGACAATTCATCTCCAGGTGACTTTAGGTTCCCTCATCCCATTTTAGCACCTTCAATCATCATATTGTTACACCTAAAGTTTGGTGCATTTTAAGGTCCATCTAGTACAAAACAATATCAGATAACTCTCTTATTTTATCCTCTTATCTGTGCTAATTTTCATTAATTGTATCCAATCCTCTACAAGCATTCATTCATGTTACATCTACATTTTACAAGACTCATCTTTGATATGTGGACAGTAAGGGTATAATGTTCGCACCCATATAACAATTCTGGTCATGCAACAGTTTTATAGCACTTTTTACTTAAGTATCTTTCTATAGCATTTAATATAGTTTTATTATCTTAACATTTAATATAGTTTTATTGTCTATGTTGCAATCATTGCTATTCTCTTTGAGGATTGAGCTTAGATATATGAATTGTCTGCATTTAGGTACCACAATTCCATCCAATTTTATTGTTTTTCCAAATTCCATCCAATATGATCTCACCTTTTGCTCTTCTATGGTGGATAAGCTTAAATATTCTGTTGTATTTCTACTTGGCCTAAAACACTTATTCTTAGCTTTTGGTTAGCTTCCTCGCTTGTTTCGTAAGTTTAACATATCTTTACAAATTCATATAACATTATTGGTTCAGACATCTGTAACTATAGGGACAAGAAGTATGATTTTGAGGTAGATTCATGTAACTGTAGGATGTATCTCCCACCATTATTCTCACGCTCACAACTTCTTTTGCTTCTTCTCCTTTGTACATATCCTTTTATAATATTTCTTTATGCAGCATATTTAGTAAGGATTTCTTTCTTGTCAATCATACCAGACGACCTTTTCTGGCACACTATCATATGTTTTGTTCTGAGTCATTTCTAGTCAATGAGTGTAACGTGGCATTCATATATTTAATATGGATTTCTTCTTGTTAAGCACGTACAAACAGCTTTATTGCATTCTACAATGTAATTCTTCTAGGTCAATGAATATATCCTTCTTCTCCCTCTATGAATTTCTATCACTGCTCTTTGCAAAAATGTGGTCTCCTTTGTACATCATAAACCAAAATGTTCTGTGTCACCATTGTAATGTCTCTAGTTATGATCCTAAGTCTATGCACTATCCCTCTTTTCAAATTTTTATGTTTAATACCACAATAGTTATACCAGCTTATGCAAGTACATTTGTATAAAGTTAAAATTTTCAAACTATACATGGTGCATACTGATGTTGCCATTGAATCATCATATCAATGTCATACCGCTAAGAAAAGAAAAAAATTGATACTTCAAAATCATTGGTCTTTTGTACTTATCATGTATGTGAATTACGTGATTTACATGTCTACACCAAATCTGTTTAATTTAGGCCAAAGACATTTAGAAATTGTAGCAACTTAAATAAAATGGAGAGTTGATGATGCATATGGAGGAAATATTTTGAAGTATCATGAGGAAAGGTGCATTGAGGTTTGCATTCTTTGTGTAAGGTAGAACAGAGATTTATGCTATGATGGAGTCCTCTGTTTCTTTTATCAATGACGCTGAGCTGAGTTCGAATTCTTTTTCCTGTTCTGTGAAGAAGTGTTTACCAATTATTTGACCTGAAGAAGGGGACAAAGACAGTTCTAGGAACTGCTAAAGATGGTTAAGGTTAGTGCTTCAAGTTGTCTGCTAGCCTTGAAAAGTTTGGTGCCACTGTATGTGTATGCGATGAAGAGTACTGTTTGAGATGGGAACTAGAGCAGCAATTGATGGGGTTGGGACCTGGGTGTTGCTTTGTACTTCTGAGAGTAGAGTGTTCTTTTGTGTGTATTATGGGGAGATGTACTAAGTGGAAAAATAGGAATGGCGTCTTGGAACACACTAGAACAAGTATGCTACTAGGACGAACAAATGAAGCAAGGGAATCAGAACTTTACTTTTGAATCATGGACTTAATATAGAAACACAATTATGTGATAGTTGTCGAGAGAACTAAAATTCAGTTTTATGGAAAACAACAGGCTGAAACAAAGGTTTGTATTTGTATAACTGAAGTTAGAATTCCTTAAGTGTATAACAGAGGAGATGTTACCCGAAGTGGATGCACTTATTGTTGTCAATTCTTTTGCTTGCAGTAGCTCGTCTGAGAAAGTTGTGATGTTTTCATGATAACTGGTTAAGCCGTTAATCAATCTTATACTTTAACATCAGAGATCCCTCTGAAGATTGTCATCGTCTTTACTACTATTGCTTTCCCAGTAAACTTACTTGTACTCTTGTCAAGCTGTCTCCATAGGAGTTGTTCAATGGAAGGTCACATCTTTTATAGGAAGTTTGGCTTCGTTTCCTACTTCAAACTCTTTGAGACTCTGGTTTTTGCTTTCTGCTTTCTGCTTTGTTGGGTTCTAAGGTTCTAATTACTTGGATTCTTTGGGCCACAGAAGCTAGTAAAGAGGTTCTTTTATTAATTCTTTCTTCCTAATGCATAAGATTCCTGCTGTGATATTCGAGGTATTTCTGTTACTTATCTGCGGGTTGAAGGACTAAAGAGCTTGTTAAGTTTTGATGGTGGTCATAACCAACATTATCTGTGGATGTATTTGAGTTATCTGTGTTTCCTTGATGGAGTCTTCCTGATTATTGGGGATAGATTATGTCCATGGTTTTTTAAAATAATTTCCTGTAATGGTGCTTGCTTAATCATTAAACATACATCATTGAATAGATCTCTGTTGGCTGGTTGGATATGCACTCTCATTTTTTTTAATTGTCAATCGTGGTGTGAACTATATCAATTACCGCCCAATTACTTGCTTACCTGATTGTTCTTTATTCACCACTTATGTGATTGAATGTACATCTTTAGGCATGAATTATTGCTCTTTGAGGCTCTCCGCGAAGGCCTTGAAGAAGAGATGGACAGAGATCCCACTGTTTGTGTAATGGGTGAAGATGTCGGTCATTATGGAGGTTCGTACAAGGTGACTAAAGGCCTTGCCCCAAAATATGGTGATCTCAGGGTTCTTGACACTCCCATTGCTGAGAACGCTTTCACTGGTATGGGCATTGGAGCTGCAATGACTGGCTTACGTCCAATTGTTGAGGGAATGAACATGGGATTTCTTCTTCTAGCCTTCAACCAGATATCTAACAACTGTGGTATGCTCCACTACACATCTGGTGGCCAGTTTAAGATACCAATCGTCATCCGAGGTCCTGGTGGAGTTGGTCGACAGCTTGGAGCAGAGCACTCTCAACGGCTTGAGTCATATTTCCAGTCAATTCCTGGAATCCAGATGGTTGCCTGTTCAACCCCATACAATGCCAAGGGCTTGATGAAGGCAGCTATCAGAAGTGACAACCCTGTGATTCTGTTTGAGCATGTTTTGCTGTACAACCTCAAGGAGAGAATTCCAGACGAAGAGTACGTGTTGAATCTCGAAGAAGCAGAGATGGTACGACCTGGCGAGCATGTCACAATTCTAACTTATTCCAGGATGAGGTATCACGTGATGCAGGCTGTGAAGATACTCGTGAACAAGGGTTATGATCCTGAGGTCATTGATATTAGGTCACTGAAACCGTTTGACCTTTACACCATCGGGAATTCAGTGAAGAAGACTCATCGTGTGCTCATTGTCGAGGAATGTATGCGGACAGGAGGTATTGGCGCCAGTTTGACAGCCGCTATAACTGAGAACTTTCATGACTATCTAGATGCCCCGATCGTATGTCTATCATCACAGGATGTGCCAACCCCATATGCTGGGACATTGGAGAACTGGACTGTCGTCCAACCTCCCCAGATTGTTACTGCAGTTGAACAACTTTGCCAGTGATCAAGAGGTAGGACGTTTTGGTAATTATGCCATTATGTTCTGTTACTTGCTTGTGTCATAGTTTAAGATTCAACTTCTGATTGTTTTTAATGTTTGATTTTGCTAGAGATTATAGTTTTTGTGAACTTAAAGAGTTCTAGTTAAGGTGAGACGATGGGTGCTTTGTTGTCTACCTGCACCAGAAATGGTGTTTCCATTATTTATGTACTGGTAAGGTAACAAGACTTAAGGAGCATTATCATTGTTTTGCCTCATTAAAGATTAAAGTTTAGCAATATCTGATAATTAAAGCTGCAGTTGTCTAACATTTAAATATCAGAATGTATGTTGCTAAAACTGTTTAATTTAAGTCAAAACCTACGAAAACAAAAAAAAAAAAATGAAAAAAAACTACAAACCAAAAAAAAAAAGCATACAAAACCAAGCATATGTATTCTAACCTTCAGTGCAAATTATGCTTTGGGAACAATTTGCAAAATTCTTACATAATATTACTCTGGACCCGTTCTTATTAAAGTATTTTCCCTTCAAGTTGTAGCTTTCAGGAAATATAGTATAGCTGTATCAGTATCCAGGGCAAGGTTTTCTCATCTGCTTCTGGTTTAGTAGAAAAAAGAACTTACTGTGCAACTCAGGGTTGACTGCTCCTTCGTACTGTATTATTCGCTTGAGCATTAGGAGATAACATTCAATTTAGTCTTATATAAGAGTTCAATTCGTCATTCAATAGGCGTGGGTTTTAACTTTTATGCTTCTGTAATTTGTCACTAGATCAATGACCCATAATTAATTTGTCTTTTCTAATGGTTTGCAAGTATATAGTATAATCAAAATGATTTCTTGAATTACTATAACCAAGTTTGGCGAACTTATCAGTTTTGTTATGTAATTGTTGTCTAGAAATGGTTGATGGCCCCTTCACCACCTAGTCATCGGAGGTGTGTCCAAGTTACTGTTTTCGAATCTACTCAGTACTCATGTTGACTCGTCAAATTAGATGTTTTTTGCGTTCAATTTGTCGAGGAATATCATGGGAATGCGGGGTGATATTTGACTATATCTTCATCTGAATGTCGATTTCTACATCTAAATGCATAATTCATCTAAATGTTGATTTCACTTTGTTGTTGAGGGTTCGAATCCCTACATTGTAATCCCTTTCCCATTTTCTCTTCCCTTACCGGTATGTAATAATAATTTTAAAAAAAAAATCCAAAAAAAAAACATTTATATGTCAATTTCTAACAAGTTTCTGGCCCCAAGACTTTGGTCTAGTGATAGGGACTCAACATGTGATGTATGAGGTAGGGCATGTTACGAATTCAAATTTAGAGGCAAACAATACCAAATTGGGAGGGGGCGGCTCTATGTCGGACATTTGAGTTTGTGCACCAACTGGAGTTGGGCCAAAAGCTCACAAGGCGTGTTTTCTTCAATATCCAAAAAAAATTGCTAGCAATAAGATTGTGTATTTGTGGCATTTTGACATCATATTCTTATCTTTGAAATATAAATATCATTGAAATAAGAAAAAAGAGAAATATTCCAACTTTACACCCAAGGGTGTGTTTTAGTGGTCAATGAAGTGGGTTGAGAATCATAAAGTCTTAGGTTTAAATCCAAGCGGAAGCAAAAACACTAGGTGAGTTCTTTTCATCTATATAAGTCTTGGTAAACAGAGTTACCCAGTCCTGTGTTGATGGGAGGTAGGTACCCCGTAGGATTGATTGAGGTGTGCGCGAACTAGCGGTCTATATGTGCTGTCCGTTGCATACTAGAGTGGGGGGTTGGGGGGTGGGGGTCATCTAGGACATGATCTCCTTAGTATTTCTCTACAACACAGATGGGGACGAATGATATGCTGCTTCTTAAACCAAGTGGACAAAGTAGTAGTGTACTTTGCCTTCTAGTTACCCAGCATTTTGTTTCAAGAAAAATGTATACCTGTCCTATTGTCCAGGACATGATTATGCTCTTCTTATTAAATGTGTTGGACTGTATACATCTCTACCCATGTGGAAAGCAGATAAAATCAAATCACATTTCTGGGATTTGTACTAGTCCGCCAAAGATCACATATGTGAGCTTATGTTTTGTCCAACTTTTGATTCTTGTCTTGTTTAATTAAATCGTGTTTCTTGTCGTAATGGTAATTTAACCTTTCCATCTCACAAGGTTTTATGATCATGGCATTTGGTCGTCGGAGAAATATTTCATTATGTGTATCACCCAACTAACACTAGTTGGACGAGACTTCTTTTTGTTTTACAAAAAAGTGGATTCAAATCTTATACTTTTGGGTTCACGCATTTTAATTTTTAGGTCCACTTTTTCGTGAGACAAAAAAAAATTACTCACACAACTAATGTCAATTGTGTGAATCACAAAATAAAATTTTGTTGGTCGAATGTAGGCCAAATTGCCAATTCTGCCCATTGCAGACCTAAAATATCAGTTTATCTTTAATAATGTTGGACCTTTTAGGTATAAAATGAGTTGACAAAAGATATAACAACATACCAAATATAATTCAACAAATGGAGTTTGAGGAGGGTAAGATGTACGCCGACTTTACCTCTACCTGTGTAGGGTAGATGAGACAACAAAAGATGGATAAATAAAAAAGGCCAGGCAGGGAAAATACACCAAGTTGTCATACAAAATGATGCTCATGTAGGATAATCGACAACAATTGTATGGTTAACTAACATAAAGAGCCCACAAGAAATGTTAAGATGTTATACTCCTTGGAGATTACTATGGCACATAAACTGCCCATACCCTGTATGTGGGTGTGTCCGGTAATGGAAGAAAATAAATTTCAAAAAATATTTGTGAAATTGGGAGAAAGTAGCTTCTAAAAGACACTTTCAGACTGAATGACTCAATAGGCCCTGCCTTGAACTTTTGGCCCCATTAAATAGACTCGTCAATATAGATTTGGCCCGCGTCCCCCGGGCATAGCTGAATGACAAAGGATGGAAACTGAAAATCCAGCTGGAGGTCTGTAGCGTGGATTCGAACCCTGGTGGTAGCAATTTTCTCTCTTCTGGGGTAGGACCTTGTAGGTGATATCAGTTACTCTATTCTCAAACTCTGGTCATTCAGGCACATCCCGCGATTTACTGGTAGTAGTGTTGAGGGACCGGGACTACTATCTCCAGGAATAGTCTGGCGTAAACGGGGAAACTGGATATCAAAAAAATAATAATATAGATTTGGCCCACTGTACCGGCCCTATCTAGCCCTCTATTTAATTGGAAAAGAATATGGTGTGGCCATCAGTGAAAAGAAAAGGCAAATGATTGGAAATAACCTTTAGACCCAAAATAAAGACAAGTTGTAATCCACCAACTTAAAAGTCTGAATAGAAGGAATTTAAAAAGTAAAAATTTACACAAATGACTATAGTTTAGGGGTTTTAAATTTGTCATAGCTATAGTTTCAATATTTACAGGGCGTAACTACTTTTTAGTTACTACATCCTCGTATTCATAAAAGCGTCGTTGTATTTGTTAAATATACCAAATATACATGAGATATACACGGTATGCACGTGTATATCCTATGTATATTTGGTATTGGATGGTCACGGTTTGTGTAACATTATTGTACAAAGTTTTGTATAGTTGTCGTGTACCTTAATTAGTCTTGTACTCTTACCATAATTGTACAGTTCATCTCCAAATAGAATAAGGTTTTAGGAGTAGAATAGGAATAAGATTCTCCTATTATGGAAATATGTACTTGTATAAATAGTCTTTCAATTAATGAAAATAATCAAGGGATTATTTCTTTCATGGTATCAAGAGTCTAGGTCAAACGAACAAAAATTTCTCTCACAAATTCTTGTTGTTATTCTCGGCCAAGACCGAACCCTCCTCCTCGGGTTTGCCATTTGTTCTTCCGCTCTCAAAATCTCTCTTCTAAATCCCTCTATCACCTATTGTTCTTTCGTTATGTCTACGTCAAAGAACACGTTTCACCCTGCCCTTGTTGTTTCTAACATCAAGAATCATATCCCTTTAATTCTTGAAATAGAAAACGTCCAATACGCGACGTGTGCCGAGTTGTTCAAAATTCACGCTCGTTCGCATCAAGTCATCCATCACATAATCCCCGCGGCTCCTAATGATACGGAGGTGCCTAAACACGAGGATGATCCTAAGTTATGGACAACACTTGATGCCACTATCCTTCAGTGGATTTATTCTACTATCTCTACCTACCTATTGCAGTTGATGCCACCGTCCTTCAGTGGATTTATTCTACTATCTCTACCGACCTATTTCAGATGATTATTGAGCTAGACGCTACGGCGATGGCTGCATAGGATAGCCTGCGTGATATATTCCAGGATAATCAAAATTCCAGAGCTGTTACCCGTGAACATGATTTTTCCCACGTCAACATGGAAAATTTCCCAAACATTTTAGCATATTGCAAAAGGTTGAAGGAATTGGCGGACCAACTCCGCAACGTTGGTGCTCCAGTTAGTGAAGATCATCTTGTTTTACAGATGGTTGCTGGCCTATTCGAGGCCTATAATGGCGTTGGAACTCTCCTTCGTCAAAGTAATCCTCTTCCAAGGTTCTATCAAGCCCGATCCATGCTTACCTTGGAAGAAGTCAGTTTGGCTAAAAAGGTGGCTACTAATGCTAGTCCCGTGGTCATGATGACTTCCTCCACTAGTCCTCAAAATTTTGGTGTCAATTCGAACCAAAACCGATCTCACGGTGCAGCAAGAATGGCCGAAAAAATAATGGAAAAAATCGCGGGGGCAAACGCGGCGGCTCAGGCAGCAGTCACGGTGGCCAAAACAGTGGCAGTGGACCTCATCCCGATTACAGTGGGCCACCGACCCACTGGTCTCAGCCTTAGGCCTCTGGGTCATGGGCTTGGACCAGTGGACAGTGGCCCTACGACCCAACTCCACAACAATTTCCAGCATCTAGCCAGTGGGCTTCCCAGCAGCCTCGACGACCCACTGCCCACTGGCCCAGTAATTCCAGTTCTAGTAATTACGGCCAGGACAGCCCAGTTCTGGAATTCTTGGACCCCGACCTCCGGAAGCTCACCACGCAGCAGGCCCCACTCAGACCGATATCGAGGCTGCGATGCACACACTTAGTTTGACTCAACCAGACCCGAATTGGTATATGGACACCGGTGCCACTACCCACATGACATCCGACTCAGGTACTCTCTCGTCTTATTCCAATTTGAGCAACCATCGCTGTATTATTGTTGGTAATGGTAATTCTGTTCCAATTCGTGGTTATGGTCATAAAACAATGTCTCCCCCTCATCTACCTCTTATCTTGAAAAATACCATACACGCCCCCAAATTGATTAAAAATTTAGTCTCTGTCTGTAAATTCACTAATGACAATTCTGTTTCTATTGAATTTGATCCATTTGGTTTTTCTGTGAAGGATTTCAAGACGGGGAGTCCTCTCATGAGGTGTGATAGTAGGGGAGATATTTATCCTATCACACCCAGTTTCGGTCCATCGAGTCCAGCTCTGTCATCCGCCTTTGCAGCCATTTATCCTTCCTTGTGGCATGCTCGTCTTGGTCATCCGGGATCATCTATTTTGTCATCATTAGATCAAAATAGTTTTATTTCATGTAAGGGTACAAATAGTACTCCAATTTGTCAGTCTTGTTCTCTAGGAAAAATTGTTAAGTTGCCATTTGTAGACTCAAAATCTCATACTCTAATGCCCATTTGATATTATTCATAGTGACTTGTGGACATCTCATGTTCTTAGTTCTTTGGGTCATCGGTATTATGTTCTATTTTTGGATGATTACTCTAAGTTTTTATGGATGTTTCCGATAGCGAAAAAATCTCAAGTTTTTTCCATCTTCTTAAAATTTAGAGAATTCATTAGAACCCAATTCGACAGCGAAATCAAAAATATTCAATGTGATAATGACAAAGAATATGACAATGGGGTGTTTCAGAAATTCTGTGCTAATAAAGGGATCAATTTTCATTTTTCTTTTCCTCATACGTCTTCACAAAATGGAAAAGCCGAACGTAAAATTCGTTCCATAAATAACATTGTCCGTACGCTATTAATCCATGCTTCCGTACCCCCGTCTTTTTGGCATCATGCTCTCCAAATGGCTACCTATCTCCTTAACATAATTCCTTCCAAAGGTTTGACATATTCTTCCCCCTTTCAAATTTTATATAATAAAATTCCGTCATATTCACATCTTCGGGTTTTTGGGTGTTTATGTTATCTGTTATTCTCATCCACCACAATTAACAAACTTCAGGCCTAGTCTACTCAGTGTGTTTTTGGGTTTTCCATCCAATCATCGTGGCTACAAGTGCTTTGATTTATCCTCTAATAAAATCATCATTAATCGCCATGTCATTTTTGATGAATCCCAATTTCTATTTTCTAAAGGTAATACTCCCGTGCCTAGTTCGTATAATTTTTTGGATGATAATATATCCCCGTATGTTATTCAGCATTTTTTGGACGTATACTACACCCAAAATTCTGTGCCCGCTGGCCCCACTGGTCCGTCACCCCCTGCCTCTACCAGTACCACTACTGGACTAGTTCCAGTGATTGGGCAAGTCCAGCCCAGTTCTGGAACGGGTCCAGTCACTGCTCCAGATTACCAAGTTGGGCCAGCAGGCCCACTGCGTGCTGGCTAGTCTGTTTCGAACCCAGCTAATTCCCAAAATTCGTCTAATTCTCCCTCGAGTCATAGACTAGTCACTTATAGTCAACAGGGTATTTTTAACCCAAAAAGACATTTTAATTTACATTCTAATGTCCCTAAATCCCCCTTCTCCCGTAATCCTGTGTCTGCCTTAAATGACCCGAATTGGAAAATTGCTATGACTGATGAATATAATGCTTTTATTGATAATAAGACGTGGGAGTTGGTGCCTCGTCCATCTGGTATTAATATTATCAGGTCTATGTGGATTTTTGCTCATAAGGAGAACTCGGATGGTTCATTTGCTCGGCATAAGGCGCGACTTGTGGGTGATGGTAAGACTCAGCAGGTTGGTGTAGATTGTGGTGAGACATTTAGTACGGTAGTCAAACCGGCTACCATTCGCACGGTGCTAAGCTTGGCTCTGTCGAAGGCATGGCCTATTCATCAGTTAGATGTAAAGAATGCTTTCCTACATGAGGATCTCAAGGAGACAGTCTATATGCATCAGCCGTTGGGATTCAGGGATCCCAAACATCCTCATCATGTCTGTTTATTAAAGAAGTCCTTATATGGGCTTAAGAAGTCTCCCCGGGCCTGGTATACAAGGTTGGCTGACTATGTTTCGACTATTGGGTTCACTCACAACATCTCAGATAATTCCTTGTTCATCTACCATCGTGGTTCGGCCTTGGCCTATATTCTGTTGTATGTGGATGATATCATTTTGACTGCCTCTTCCGATGCCTTACGCTAGTCTATTATGACCATGCTCAACTCTGAGTTTGCTATGAAAGACTTAGGGCCATTGAGTTACTTTTTGGGGATTGCCGTCACTCGTCATTCCGATGGATTGTTCTTGTCTCAACGGAAGTATCCAGCTGAGATCATCGAGAGGGCTGGAATGTCATCCTGTAAGTCCACTTCCACTCCAGTTGATACGAAGCCCAAGCTTAGTGTCGGCCGGCGTACCCTACGAGGATCCGACCCGCTATCGCAGCCTTGCAGGGGCCCTTCAGTATCTTACCTTTACGAGACCAGTTATTACATATGCTGTCCAACATGTGTGTTTGTTCATGCATGATCCCAGAATTGAGCACATGAATGCACTCAAACGCATTATTTGATATATTCAGGGTACACTTGACTGTGGTTTGCATCTATATCCTTCCTCAACATCCACACTTGTCTTGTATACGGATGCTGATTGGGGTGGCTTTCCCGACACCAGATGGTCTACGTCTGGCTATTGCATGTTTCTTGGCAACAACTTGGTCTTCTGGTTGGCGACGCGTCAGTCAACTCTATCCCGCTCAAGTGCAGAAGCTGAATATCGAGGGGTAGCTAATGTGGTCTCGGAATCATGTTGGTTACGTAATTTGCTTTTGGAGCTTCATTCCCATTCAGAAGGCAACCTTAGTTTATTGCGATAATATTAGTGCCATCTACTTTTCTGGTAATCCGGTTCAGCACTAACGCACTAAGCATATCGAGATGGACATTCACTTTGTCCGTGAAAAGGTTGCTCGGGGTCAGGTATGCGTCTGTCATGTCCCGTCAAGATATCAAATTGCGGACATCTTTACAAAGGGTCTTCCCTCGGTCCTTTTTGAAGATTTTAGGGACAATCTCAGCGTTCGAAGACCGCCCGCTATGACTGCGGGTGTGTGTTAAATATACCAAATATACATGAGATATACACGGTATGCACGTGTATATCCTATATATATTTGGTATTGGATGGTCACGGTTTGTGTAACATTATTGTACAAGGTTTTGTATAGTTGTAGTGTACCTTAATTAGTCTTGTACTCTTACCATAATTGTATAGTTCATCTCCAAATAGAATAAGGTTTTAGAAGTAGAATAGGAATAGGATTCTCCTATTATGGAAATATGTACTTGTATAAATAGTCTTTCAATTAATGAAAATAATCAAGGGATTATTTCTTTCAGTATTCATAAAACGTCCTTGTTGTATTCATGAATACTCGAGTAAAAATCTGCTCAGTAAAGTGTATTCAAAACAGAAAAATCTCTTTCAAAATACAAAATACAACCAAAAATTGAATACAAGAAATAAAATACACCCCAATAGATTGGATTTTACACAAAAATATTACGAATACACTCAAAAACCGAATATAAGAAATAAAATACATAACGAAAAATTGGGGTTTACACTAAAAAAATGAATAAACTCTAAAAAACACTTCAAATTCACTATATTCCTTTGTATAAACTCAAAACCGAATACAAGAAATAACATACATAACGAAAAATTGAATTTTACACTAGAAAAAATGAATACACTCTAAAATACACTTTAAAATCATTGTATTCATTTATATATAAAAAGACCTCCTTCGAAATACAGGCGAATAAAATATATTTTCCGATCAAATCTGGAAAATGAAATACACTCCGATAGAGAGATTAATGAAAGTCTGAATGCCTAGCTTCTTAAATATATTTGTCTCATCAATGGCGAATGCATCATTCTGGTCATCATCACTCCATTCTAAAGCTGGCCAATGGGTTGGGACGGCCCGGTCCCGGTCCGAACCCGCGTAATTAAAAAAAAACGGTATCGAGACTCGAACCGGGATGGGACAATGTCTCGTCCAGGCCCGCCCCAGTCCCGCCAATCCCGCCAATCCCGACCCGATCCCGAGGCCGTCCCGATCCCGCCCGTAACCCCCCATTTACAAAAATAGTCGTTTCACCAACGACCATTTTAGATTTTGGCCGTTGTGCAACAGCCATTTTTGGCCTCCCACCTCCCCCGACCCGCCTACCCCTTAATATTTATTTTTAACCCATAAGTTATTATATTTACACTTTAACCCAATTTTCCAACTATAAATAACTCATTTTCTCTTCATCTTTCTCACAAATCTTCCTACAATCTCTCTAATCTCTCAATATATCTATCTACAAGTCTACATTGTTTACTAAATATTCAATTTTATTTATTCATTTGGGAATTGGGAGTGAAGTTGGCAACTAGCTTGAGGATCTTCCATCGAGCAAAGTTTCAATTTTCAACCTCTCGATTACACGTCGGCGTTTGGTACATTCGTTCCTTCATTAAATTATTATTGTCTATTTATTTTATTTAGCACACTTAATTTTATTATCTTTAATTATTTATTATCATAATTAAAATGAAAGGATTAAGATGTATGTTTAAGGGTAATGGTGCTTCTTCTAGTAGGGGCAACAAAGGCAAGTGTACTTCTTCTAGTCATCCTATTCCTACAAAGGATGATTTTGTTGATACTGAACATTTTCCTACAATACCATAGATTTAGACGAGGAGCTATATTCTGGAACTCAAGAAAACTTTAATTTAGACGATGATATAGATGATACACTCACTAATGTAGATGACGACACACCCACTAGTGCACCTTCAACTGAAATGCCTCATATTCCCCATAGTATGAGACGAGGTCCAGTAAAATGACCATTAAAATCAGATGCATGGATATTTTTTGATAGGGACGTAGAAAATCAAGTAGCTAGATGTAAAATTTGTAAATATATTTTAAAATTTAAAACTGGAAAAGGTCACAGTGGGACGGGGGGGTTTAATGAGACACGTAGTAAGGGCTCATCCAGCTAGGTATGCCCGATACCAGGCTTCAAAACCGGGTGCGCAAACGCCCGCTCCATCGGGACAAGGTTCACATACTGATATTGTCCCAGACCAAGTACAAGATCAAATTACCCTATGACGGGGGGAATTGTAGGCCCTAAATACAATAAACATAGAGATAGGGAAGCAATATCAAAATTAGTTGCTGTGGAGGGTTTGCCTTTTTCATTTCCTTCATCTCCCGGTTTTATTCATTACATTAGAGATATATATAATCCTGCTTTTAATGGTTTTCCTAGATCAACTGTTAAGAGAGATGTATTTAAATTCGCACATGAATATCAACAATATTTACGTTATTCATTATATCATTTTAGTTGCAAAGTATCTATCACGTCTGATATAGGTCGCAGTACTAACGACCATGATTATTTAACGGTAACTTGTCATTGGATAGATTATAAATGGTCTATGCAAAAATGTATCTTAGCGTATAGATATATAGATGATAGGCACACTGGTACTTTTATTGCAGAAAATATTTATCAAGTGTGCCATTATTATGGAATAACTGATAAAATTATGACTATTACTTTAGATAACGCTTCTTCTAACAATTACGCTATTATAATTTTTAAAAATAGTTTAACTCCATCTTTTCCAGATCATTTTCATATAAAATGTGTGTGCCATATATATAACTTAATTGTAAAGGATGGTCTATCACTTTTTGAAGACATTCTTACTAAAATACAATTTGCTATAAACTTTATTTTTAAAAGTAATAAAATACAACTAAGAAAAGAATATAAAAAAACTTGTCACGATTGTGGACTACCTTATAGAAAAATTCCAGAAGAAGTATCCACTAGGTGGAATTCTTTATACGAGCATCTACTTGTTGCTTATGACTATAGAAAATCTATAACTTTATTTTTAACTCTCATAATCAAAATCCAGCTGATATAGTTGTAGATAGTGATTGGGTAAAAATTTCCGAACTTATTGTATTTTTAGAGAAATGTTTTCAAGCAACAAAAGAATTTTCCTGTATATAATATCATATTATTTCAACTATGTTGTTTTATATAACTCTAATATTTTTATTACTTAGTGAATATATGGAAAAACCAGCTTATATTGCAGCAATTAAAAAAATGTTTATCAAAATTTATTCCTATTCACATTATTTATATTATTGGTGTTGTATTAAATCCGACTATTAAAATAGATGGTACTAAATCACTTATTCAAACTATTTACGATTGTATAGAAGTACTACCACCTCCAAGTCCAAAAAATTCAAATCACCCACCACCTATTGAACAAACTAAAGAAGAAGTGTTGTCTAGCGTAGAAGACCAATGCAAAAAAAATATAGGTTTTACCAACAAGAAAGTGCTAGTAACCTACCGGCTTCCATACCATCTTCTTCATCTTCAACACAACCTCACAAAAGACATGCTGTTTCTGAGGCTAGTATTGAAAGCCTCAGAAATAGAATGTGTGGTCGTACCGCTACTAACCAAATTAGCGAATTTGATATTTTTGTTTTGCAGGGTTCTGTACCGTACCAAGAAGTTATCAATGAAGATGGATATGAAGACTTGCTGAAATACTGGAGGGCGAATGAGAAGACCTTTCCGACAATTTCAATGATGGCCCGAGATGTTTTGAACATTCAAGCATCATCAACTACGTCTGAAAGCGCTTTTTCTGCCGGCAGATATCAAATAAGAGACCACAGACACTCATTAGCCGGAGACAACTTGGAAATTGCAGTATTATTCAGAGATTGGATACGAGCGGAGCGGAGAAGGTGCGGTCAACCGGAGATCAACGAAGAAGAAGACGAAAACTACAATGAAATCTTATCCGAAGGTGGTGGAAGCGACGTAGATCAATTTGACCAACAAATATCAATTCCAACCGAAGAACCACAGGAAATTATCAAGTAATTAGAACAGGTTTTTTTAAGAATCTAATTTTTTTAATTGCAATTTTATTATGTAATTTACAACTTTTGGACAACACCACAAAGTTATAATTTCGACAATTGTATTTGTATTACAAAAAAATCATATGTCTATTAAATAATATAAGAGGCACAAAAATAGCCTTGGGATATTTTTATTACACTATCTTGTCTTGTTTAATTATTGAGTTTTTTTATACATATGTAAAAAAAAAAAAAAAAATTGAAACCCGATCCTGATCCCGATCCCGCCCCCGCCCCGATTCCGACGGGATCGGGATCGGGATGGGACTTCGGCAAATCCCGCCAAACCCGATCCCGCCCCGACCCGGCCCGTCAAACCCGAGCCCGGCCCACTGGCAAGCTCTACTCCATTCCGATACCTTTTGTTGCAGTGATTGCATTTTTCTTTTCTTGCTTCACTCTTTGTTGGAAATGGCTGCAGTGCTGCTGAAAGACTTAAAGGTGGACAAGCATTATATTTGGGCTTGTGGCGGGAAGGATTTCCGATGAAACTCACATCTGGATGGAGAGAGAGGTGACCGGCACCGACGAAGCTCAAATCTGGATGGAGAGAGATATGACCGACACCGGCGAAGCTCAGATCCGGAAGGAGGCGAGGCGATCTTCGTCGAAGCTCAGATCTGGACGGAGAGAGACGTGACCGGTGAATCTCAGATCTGACGGCGGTCGTCGCTGCTCCAGCAATGACGACAGAGGGGGCAGCGGCGGAGAGAGGGACAGAGAGAGATGTAAGGGAGAAGAGAAGAGGGATAAATACAAGCTATAAACCTAGTGTATTTTGGTATAATTATGAATGATAATTAACATATAATTTTCAGCTATGAGATGTAATTAAAATAAACTATAGTTACTAAATATAATTGGATACTAATGGTTAGTCATGCCATGTAAATTTTCCTTAAAAAAAGGATTCATCGACCCCTTTTCAAATGTCTAGTTCTCTTCGGTGGATCGGTTTTGGCAATCTTAACTATATTTTTCTTCCATAAAAAATAGTTTAGTGTTCCAAATGCTGAATTTCGTTTGCATAATCGTTGCAAATAGAATTTTAACTTCTTTTTTATCACAACTTATTTTTAAACATGTTGAAATAGAAGTAATACACAATTCGTTCAATTTATGTATGTAAGTTTCGTCATTCTTACAAACAAAAATGAAATGCAATCACATAAAATGAGTTGGAGGGAGTAACAAGTTTCAAAGAGTAACTAGAAATTAATGTTTAAGTTTACGGAAAATAATTTGATCATGCTTTAAATCTTGTCATGAGCATGCTTCATATATGATGTAGATAACTTTATGAATAATTCATAGGTTAGGTTAGATTTACACGTGCAACCTTTCAATAACAACTTCTCGCCGCACAAGGAAGAAGAAAACATAAAGAATTGAATAGAAATACTTTTTTGTATCAAATTATTTGTCGTGGTTATTAAAAATAATTTTTTTAAATTATTTATCATTTTAAAAGTTTAAGGTATCATTCATTATTTTTTTCTCTATTTTACCTTTGTTATTAATGAAGATGACATATGACTATAATATACATTTAAATGGAGAGATATTATAACTTACACATAAATAAAGGTAAAGTAGGTTAAATAATCCTCCTAATTAATATTTTTTAAAGGGTGTGTAAATTAAAAATGATAAATAATTTGATAACGAGGCAGTATACACAAAGCTATGTTGTACTGTGCCAGTGAGTGCATGCTTGAGGAGGGAGTTTGGCTATAGCTGATACACGTCCTTCCCATAAATTCCACATTTTCTTTGAAATAATTCATCACTTTTCAATCCGTTGGCTGTAAAACAGGCCAACTCCAAAGGTGTTGTCATTGACCCAACACAAAGATATCGTTACAACAACTCATTTTTTTCAGATATATTGCTTGAAGTTGTTGGATATGTAAAGCAGTACGGGAAGTAAATAAATATTACAAGTGTTTGATTTGCCAATATTCAGAACTGTCGCAAAGTTGTTGAGTCTCGAATCTTGATAACCTGAAATCAAGAAACACTAAATCTGGATTGTTACAACTGTGTGCTGAGTCGAGTGATGGCACTCTGTCTTTAAGACAAGATTGCCCCGTATATATGCTTTTACGTTAACGGGCAATAGTCTTCCAAGATAAAACAACACTTTAATCAACACTACAAAGCAAATAGGTTGACCCTGACGAAGAAAACAAATACGAATCGACTTGCTGAAGAAATGGAAAATGAAGGAAGAGTTTCTGTTTTTCATCCCAACGTTACTGCTCACGTTTTGGACTGTGTTTTACTCTTCTGTTTGTATCTGTGTATATATTTCTGCCTCATTTTTTTTGTATACTTTCTGTATATTCTCTGTATCTGTGTGTATTTTCTATGTGTCACAATTGAGCCAAAAGGCATCAATATATAGCATAAGGGAGGCTTCTCAACTGCCAAAACGTGGCTGTTAATGGCTATTGAAGGAGGGACCAAACTGTAAATATTCTGCCTTCCGCCGTTCCCAAATTCAACATTCCAGAAACTCTAGGGACCAAACACTTTGGGGTCCAAAGAGATAATATTAGAAGAAGCCCACGACCCGTGACCCATGACCCGAGCCCGGACCGGACCGGACGGGACGGGCGGCGGCGGTGCGCGTGTGGGCTTAGCCTTGAACCCAAGCACATCTAGGTCCTCCCTCCTTTAAACACATGGGATACCCCTTGGGGTCCCAAACCCTTAGCCAATTTAGAGACTTATAAAGAGAACAATTCTTCCTTTTCCCACCGATGTGGTAGATTTGTCCCACACCATATTTTCATGCCTCAAACACCTTACTTTGTGGACCAATATCTCTTTCATTTCTCAACGAAATTTAACGATTCTTGGCCCTACGGTCATCTACTCACTTAGTAGATTATGCACGTGTGAAGAGAAAAATCCTCCAACATGCGGAACTCTAGTGTTTAATTCATTAAATATGGGTGGACGCACCTCCCCACCAAAGGCAAATTTCCAACAATCCCCTCTTGAAAGAGAGATTTTGGCGCACACACAAGGCGTCTACTTTCAGCAATCTTTCAGTGAAAAGATATTGCATCAGAAGAGGTAGCTTCTGCTTTGAACCTTCCCTAGTTGAATACCACCGAACTTACTTACTGTGCGGTGAACGTGATGTCTTGACCCGTTAGTGTTTAGTGTAAGCCAAGACAATGATACCAACATAATAACTCTCCTTATTCGTTTTCATTCTTATGGTTTTGTCCATTGGGCCGTGGACACACTTGGATTCTTAAGTGCGTTCATTTGAGGCGGCCTGTCCGAAGAACTTAAATAGGTGATCTCCAACAAGGTATCCTGCTATACCCCACTTCACAAGTGTTAGGAATCATTAAAAGTTTCCCAACCTTAACCTCAACCATTTGAGGATCGTTAAAGGTTTGGAAGCTTAACCTTTACCCACCATGCAGGTAGCACTTTAATGTCTATCGCGGGAAAAACTTTGGATTCATGTTTCCCTACAGAAATCATCATCCGAAGTGCTTTTGCTTCCACCGAAGCGCTTAACTGAACCTTTTTACAGCTTAGTTTTCCCATTGAACCAAATTCTTTGGATCTCCAATCAGTATGGTTGGGTTACCACCGCAAAGGTTCGTATTATTTGGGTTTTAAGCCCATTCCCCTAGACAGGAAGAACACTTGATCTCCGGATAGTCCCTTAGTTAAAAAGGTTTGCTATATCATTTGATTAGTAATCAAGGAAGTGACACCCGTGATGATCAACTGCCATACGGTCTTATGTCTCTGACAGATATGTCCAGACGCCGTCATACGTGTCCTTCCTAAAGTTGACCGGCTAGCCACAATGTATAACTGCTGAAGGCACGGGTTTCTCCCAATAAGGGACGTCCTCTAAGGAGTCGTGAAGTTACTCAACTTCTTTCATGCTTTGTATAAAGCGATAAACTCCGATTCCATCATGAATCGGCCAATGCAAGTTTGCTTAGAGGTTTTTTTCCAAGACCCACCATACACATTTACTTGTGGCTTTAGTGTTCTTCACATCTGATGTCCAGTTTGCATCACTGTGTTCTCCCAGAACTGTTGGACATCCAGAATACCATGATCCGTAGATAAGCGAATATTTTAGATATCGTCATATCCGACTTAACGCCTTCTATTGATCATTTATTAAAATCATCAGTGAACCTTAGTTCAACTGATCTACTTTGTAGGCCGATACCAGGTCGGTTGTAGTGTGTAACATACATTGAACTACATGTGACCTGCGCATATCACTCATTTTATATGGGTGCACCATAATTTCAACCAGTTAAATGATTCATATCCATTGGTGGCTTCAACGAGACTGTCAACTATCTCACAACTGAGTTTGGAGTTAGAGCAGTCCGTTAGATGTCTTAGAAATCCAATTTCTAAGATGTCATATGTGATACCCATATCTTTCATATCGAGACTTTGTTTCAATATGACTTCCATTCTCAGACTGTTGGTTTTCTAACTGTTGGCTTTCTAACTTCAGAGTCAATGTTTCTGTGGTCAAATTCATTGTTTCTGTTTTATCTGAAACTTCCAGGACCAAAATGTAAACATTTCAGGGACAAAAATAAAAGTTCAAGAAGAAGCCCAACAGTCCAGCAAACCAACTTTGATCCTCCCCTTCTAACTCTCCGGTTAGGAAGGTTGTTTCAACATCCATGCCACGCAAGACTGCAATGGCCCTGGATGTTAAGCTACTCACATGGGAGCACATGTACAAGTAGCCGAGGCCTTGTACTCGTCAGTAGATACATCTACTTTGTACTCACTTTTGAGTATCCACTTTTACAATCCAAAGGTTCTTTTTCCGGAGGAAGATCAACCATTAAACAAGTATGGTTCTATATGATGGAATCTATTTCTCTTTTTGTGGCTTCTTTTCAAAGAAGCGCTTTTGGAGATGACAATTATTTGTTAATTGTACATGGTTCATTTTCAACCATACAAGCTAGAAGACCTGGAACAAGTCTTTGTCCCCTCTTTGCTCCATCTCAGATCTAGAATCTCTGAGTGCTGTAGATCTGGAATATTAAGTTTCGGATAGTCAGCAACTTTCGAGTCCTACAGATACGGAACGTCTAGTTCCGGACAGTCAGGCCCTCGTGAATTCTTGTTAACCTCGAGCAATTACTCCTTTTTCCTTTTCAAGGAAAGTTATCTTCAAAGAATTCAGCATTCTTTGACGCCAAGAGGCGATAAGCACTACTGTTATTTGCAGATCCAGTTGATATGTAATGTACAGTCTTAGGTCCAACTTGACCTATTTCGGTAGCCCAACTAAGCCACCCACATTACAACATTTGTATGTAAGATCCTTTCTATGTTTCACACAGAGAGTTATCCTTATCCTTATGCGAAGTTATGTTGAGAATCGCATTAGCGGTAAGAATCGCCTTGCCCCACATAATTTGGGCATACAACTTTGCGCTTGGCTAACACCGTTAGACTGAGGTGAGTAATGAGCAGTCGTTTGATGAACGATGCTTCACTTTCTCCCCCTCTATCACTACGTATTCCTCAATCCGTGGGCTTAGTTGATTTTCAACTTCTGCTTTATAGCGCTTATCCGCTTCAACAACTTCATCTTTACTTTTCAACAAATAAAGGATACAATATGTTGTACCATCATCAATGAAGGTCACAACGTACTTGTCTCCCCCCTCTATTTTGTATACACTTCAAATCACCCAGGTAGGTGTGACTAAGTTCTAGAGGAGCGGTGCTTCTTTCGCTATTCCTTTGACGGAACTTGGAAAGGTGATTTTACCTCTTCGCCTGCCTCACATTTATTTTGAGGTTTTATGTTGACAGACGGCAATAATCTCAACTTCGTTAGCTTTTGAATGACTTCCTATTTAACGTGTCTTAATCTATGATGACATAGATGCACGGATTACAAATACATCATTCATTTAGCTACAAACATACTGTACCATTCTTAGTTATTACAGACCTGTTAGACTAGTCTCAAACCAGCTTTACCAACAACGACCCTTAAACCAAGTTTGGGACATGTATCACCTCATCTGAGAGTGATCCCATTCCCTGAAGTCCTATTGAGGACAACCTCTCCAACCCCTTCTACTTTAGAGGTGGCGTTGCTTCACATGAACAACCTCTTGCCCATGGTTAGGGCGTTATCGGATCATATGTGATCTGGATACTCTGGCCCACTCCAGTTGCTTTGGCAGACTGAGTGTCCAATTTGACCTTTACATCATTTAAGACCTGGAAACTCTGGCCCACCTCACTAGGTGTCCATTACTTTTCTGCCTTTATTTTGGCCTTCAGATCATTAGAGACCTGGAAATTCTGGCCCACCACACTAGGTGTCCATTACTTTTCCTATGAAGTGAATTCTGGTCTCACTCCAGTCGCCCGTAGGTTTTGTATGATTGAGTGTCCAATATCATCCTATCAAAGAAATTTTTGCCCCACTCCAGTCGCCCGTAGGCTTTGTATGACTGAGTGTCCAATATCATCCTATGAAGGGTCTTCTGCCAAATAGTGTGACAGACTCAACGTCTTTAGCTTTTAGTCTTCTTCCCTTATGATTGGTGCCCAGACAATTCTTGGCACTTACTTAAGAGTGGTAACAATTTTCGCACAGTCAGTGAATCTTTCTCCCTCGTATGTGCGAACATACTTTACACACTTTTAATAATTACACTTAAAAGAACGGATCTTTTTAAGTCGTTTACAAAATCAAGATGAGATTAAACTTCTGATTTTAAAGCATAAGGAATATAAATTATTTCGGAAAACATTTTCATATTCCTCCTTACTTTAAGCCCTTTTTAATCAGACATCATTTAATCTTAATTTTGACAAGGAAGGAAAAATTACTTATCCCAATTTCGGATTCTGGCCCACTTCAGTCACTTCATCGGACTGAGTGTCAATTTCCTCCTTACCATAATTCAGATCCTTTGTCTGGGACAGATATAGGCCTTCTATTACAAGATAGAACCACATCTTCAGCCTTCTCCTCTTTTCCAAGTTGACATCCTCAGCCTCTCATGGGCGCTTGTTCCTACCAGTCTCAGGAGCGGCGACACCATGAACACGTTGACCTTCAACATCATAATCACAAGTCTCTTCTACCAGAAAACCACAACCATATCCAGATTTGGTCACACAACTTTCGACTGACATCTTTCGAACACTAATACACTTGTCTTAAAACTGTTGTAATATTTATTTACTTCCCGTACTGCTTTACACATATCCCAAGAGAAGTTTCCCTTGATCTTATTGTAAAAAGAAATCAAATAAAAAGATACTCCCTCGCACTCTATTTTATTTATGTGATACTTTTTTTTTTGAATTTATTCCAAGAAAAGAATATTACTTCTTCCATTTCAATTTACGTGGTACCATTTGATTTGGCACGGAGTGTAAAAAAGAAAATCATATCATAAATATAAAGTATTTCTAAATATAGAAGTGTGATATTCATTTTGGAACAGACCAAAAAGAAAATGATGCAGACAGAGGGAGTATCTTTTTATATTTATAGATAATTGACTTTAGACTTTTAACTTTATTCTTTAATAACACAATTTTATGGTCACATAAGTATCAAAGCTATAAACCTAATGTATTTTGGTATAAATATGGATGATAATTAACATATAACTTTTAGTTATGGGATGTAATTAAAATAAACTATAGTTACTAAATATAATTAAGTACCAATAGTTAGTGATGTCACCTAAACTTTCCTTAAAAAAGAATTCATCGGCCCCTTTTCAAATGTCCAGTTCTCTTCGGTGGATCCGTTTTGGCAATCTTAACTATTTTTTTTCTTCCATAAAAAATAGTTTTAGTATTCCAAATGCTGCATTTCATTTGCATAATCGTTGCAAATAGAATTTTAATATTTAAGTCTAAATAAAATATAAATTGAAATACTTCAAAACATATAAATTCAAGTGGACTATGTTCCTTCAAAAAATATTTCTAAAACATGTATAATATTTTTATAATATGTGTATAATTAGTAAGTATACATTCATTGTATATTTATTATATAGTAATTATATAGAAATATATAACAATGATACATTTTTTTTATATTTATAAGTTAGTACATTGTTCTGGGGATGTTTAATAAACTTTTCCGACAAGGCGGTGTTACGTAACATCGCTCCGACTAACGGGCATCCGCATTGGTGGTGCCCCCGTTGTCTTCATGTTTTTGGTCCGCCTCTGTCCTTATGGAATAATTGATTTTGTATTACATCGGAGACTGAAGAAGGTGAAGGAAAAAAGATGATAATGAGAATATAATTGAATAAACGCTTAGTATATGAATGATTTCCACTAGGATGGTAAGTCTCGGTAGAAAAACAGAACATTTAGGTTTAGAATAACTTCTTTTTTATCACAACTTATTTTTAAACCTGTTGAAATAGAAGTAATACACAATTCGTTCAATTTATGTATGTAGTTTCAATTAGGGGTGGCCAGTGGGCCGGGTTCGGGGTGGGCCGGGATCCGGTGGGACGGCATCCAACGGGACTGGGGAGGGAGGGATCGGTCCTCCGGCGGACCGGGACTGGCGGGATCCGCCGATGTCCCGTCGGAAAAGGGAACCGGTCTTGGCAGGGCGGGGCGGGGTCGGGTCGGGATCGGGGTTTTCCATTTTTTTTGTACTTAATTTTAAAAAATAACATATATAAACACTTTAATAATTGAACAAGATAGTGTAATAAAAACATATCAAGGCTGTTTTTGTGCCTCTTATATTATTTAATAGAAATATATTTTTTTTGTAATACAATTTCAAAATTGGAAAAAAAATCACATATTTATAAACACCTTTTCTAATTTCTTCATAATGTCTTGTGGTTCTTCGGTTGGAATTGGAATTTGTTGGTCAAATTGGTTGACGACGCTTCCACCTCCGTCAGACAAGATTTCGTCGTAGTTTTCGTCGTCTTCTTCGTTGATCTCTGGTTGACCGCACCTTCTACGCTCCGCTCGTATCCAATCTCTGAATAAAACTGTAATCTCTAAGATGTCTCCCGCTAGTGAGTGTCTGTGCTCTCCTATTTGAAATATTCCGACGGAAGAAGCGCTTTCAGACGCTGTTGATGACGCTTGAATGTTCAAGACATCTCAGACCATCTTTGATAGTGTCGGAAATGTCTTCTCATTTTCCTTCCAATATTTAAGCAAGTCTTCACATCCTTTTTCATTGAGAACTGCTTGGTACGGTACAACACCCTGCAAAACAAAAACATCAAACTCGCTAACTTGATTAGTAGTGGTACCACTAACATTCTATTTCTAAGGCTTTCAATACTAGCCGCATAAACAACATGTCTTTTATAAGGTTGTACTGAAGAAGAAGAAGATGGTATAGAAGCCGGTTGGTTGCTAACACTTTCTTGTTGGTATTGTGTATATACTATTTTGCATTCATCGTGTATACTAGACAAAACTTCTTCTTTAGTTGGTTCGTTAGATGGTTGTTCATTTGGATTTTTTGGAGTTGAAGGTGGAAGTACTGATATACAATCATAAATAGTTTCAATAAGTGTTTTACAACCGTCTATTTTAATAGACGGATTTAATACAACACCAATAATATAAATAGTGGGAATAGGAAAAAAATATTTTTTAATAGGTGTCTTATAAGATGGTTTTTCCATATATTCATTAAGTACAAAAATATTAGAGATATATAAAATAACATAGTTAAAATAGTATGATAATATATACCGAAAAATTATTTAGTTGCTTGAAAAAATTTCTCTAGAAATACGATAAGTTATGAATTTTTTTTCCAATCATTATCTATAAGCATATCAGTTGAATTTCGATTATGGACGTTAAAAATAAAGTTATAGGTCTTCTATAATCGTAAGCAACATGTAGTTGTTCATATAGAGAATTCCACCTAGTCGGTACTTCTTCAGGAATTTTTCTATAAGGTAGCCCACAATCGTGACAAGTTTTTTTATATTCTTTTTTTCTTTGTATTCTATTACTTTATTAAGGATGTCTTCAAAAAGTGATAGACCATCCTTTACAACTAAGTTATAAATATGACATGCACATTTTATATGAAAATGATTAGAAAAATATGGAGTTAATAGATTTTTTAAAAGTCTCACATCATAATTATTAGAAGAAGCATTATCTAACGTAACAATCATTATTTTTTCAGTTATACCATAATAATCGCAAACTTGATGAATATTTTCTGCAATAAATTTTCTGGTGTGCCTATCATCAATATATCTATATGCTAAAATACGTTTTTGCATAGATCAATTATGATCTATCCAATGACATGTTACAGTTAAATAATCATGGCTATTAGTACTACGACCTATATCAGAAGTGATAGATACTTTGCCAAGAAAATGGAATAATGCATAACGTAAATATTGTTGATATTCATGTGCGAATTTAAAAACATCTCTTCTAACAGTTATCTAAGAAAACCGTTAAAAGCATGATTATACATATCTCTTATGTAATGAATAAAACTAGTGGAGGAAGGAAATGAAAAGGGCAAACCCTCCACCGCAACTAATTTTGCTATTGCTTCCCTATCTCTATGTTTATCGTATTTAGGACCTACAATTCCCTCCGTCATCGAGTTAATTTGACCCTGTACTTGATCCGAGACACTATGTGAACCTTGTCCCGATTGAGAGAGCATTGTCGTACCCGACTTTGTAGCCTCGTATTCATCCTACCTAGCTTTGTGAAAGCTTTGTACATGTCTGAATAAACCTCCCGTACCACCCTGACCTTTTCCCATTTTAAATTTATAAACATTTTTATAAATTTTGCATCTAACTACTTGATTCTCTTGGTCCCTATCAAAAAAAATCTCATGCAACTGATTTTAATTTTCGTTGGTGGGCCATCGTCTCATACTAGGGGGAATAAGAGACGTTCCAGTTTCAGTTTGAGGTGCACTAGTCAGTGTGTCATCTAGATTAGTGGATGTGTCATCTAGATTATCTTCTAAATTAAAGTCTGGTTCAGTTGCAGAATATATCTCATTATCTAATGGTATATCATTAAAAAAATTAGTTTCATCTATATGAGTGTAATCAATCAAATCATCTTGTCTAGAAATAGGATGACTAGGAGAAGTACCCATGCCCTTTTTACCCCTACTAGAAGAAACACCATTACCTTAAATATACCTCTTAATCCTTCCATTTTAATTATGCAAATAAATAATTAAAATAAAGTAACAATAACAATTTAAAGAAGGAATGAAAGTACCAAACACCGACGTAATGTCGACCTGTAATCGAGGTTGAAAATTGAAACTTTGCTCGATGGATGATCCTCAAGCTAGTTGCCAACTTCACTTCCAATTTTTGGACTTTGATACAATTATACAAATGAGCAAATAGATTGTAGGAAGATTGAGTTGAGAGATTAGAGAGATTGTAGGAAGATTTGTGAGATTAAAATGAAAAGAAAATGAGATATTTATAGTTGGAAAATTGCGTTAAAGTGTAAATATAGTAACTTAGGGGTTACAAATAAATATTAAGTGGGTAGGGGGGTTTATGCGGTGGGATGGGGGTAAAAATGGTCGTTTCACAACCACCAAAATATAAAATGGACATTGTGCAACAATCATTTTTTGCAAAGAGAGGGTTGGGATCGAGACGGGGCGGGGTCGGGGCGGGTCTAGCGTGGTACGGGCCTGTCGGGACGAGCCCAGGTCCCGTCCCGATTTCGAGTCCCGACACCGTGTATTTCTTTTAGGGGGATCAGGGCGGGATTGGGGTCGGGTCGGGTTGGTACCGGGCCGACGCAGCCCACTGACCAGCCTTAATTTCAATTGATAGGAAATTTAAGAAAGAAATTTCCTCCGAAATTAATTAACATGCTAAATATTTATGTGAATACAAAATTTGTCATTATTTAAGATAAGAAAAATAAAATAAATTATTTTTAAATAACAAATTCCGTCTTTCTTACAAACAAAATGAAATGCAATCACATAAAATGAGTTGGAGGGAGTAACACGTTTCAAAGAATAACTAGAAATTAATGTTTAAGTTTACCGAAAATAATTGGATCATGCTTCAAATCTTGTCATGAGCATGCTTCATATATGATGTAGATAACTTTATGAATAATTCATAAGGTTAGATTTACACGTGCAACCTTTCAACAACTTCTCGCCGTATAAGGAAGAAGAAAACAGAAAGAATTGAATAGAAATATTCATTATTTGTAGTGATTATTAAAAATATTTTTTCCAAATTATTTATTATTTAAATGTTCAAGATATCATTATTATGTTTTCTTTATTTTATCTTTAGTCATTAATGAAGATGACACATAACTAGGACAAATATTTAAATGAAGAGAGATTATAACTTAGACATAAATAATGATAAAATAAGTTAAATAGTCCACTTAATTAATATTTTTTAAGAGACGGTTAAATTAAAAAATGACAAATAATTTGAGAACGAGGCATTATACACGAAGCTCTGATGTACTGTGCCAGTGAGCCACATCGGCCTGTGCATGCTTGAGGAGGGAGTTTGGCTATAGGTGATACACATCCTTCCCATAAATTCCACATTTTCTTTGAAATCACTTTTCAATCAGTTGGCTGTAAAACAGGCCAACTCCAAAGGTGTTGTCATTGACCCAACAGAAAGATATCGTTGCAACAAATCATTTTTTTCAGATATGTTGCTTGAAGTTTCCCTTGATTTTATTGTAAAAAGAAATCAAATAAAAAGGTACTTCCTCACACACTATTTTATTTATGTGATATTTTTTTTGAATTTATTCTGGGAAAAGAATATTATCTTTCCGTCTCAATTTTTGTGACATCATTTGACTTGTCACAGAGTTTAACAAAGAAAAAAGACTTTTTAAATTTATAGTTCAAAACAAGTCTTATATAAATGTATGATTGTTAATTATCTATCTAATTCCTTATTATTTTGTTTCAAAAAAAATAACAGATACTATATCTGAAAATAATTTAATTTTAATCTAACAATTTTACTGTTAATGAGAATTTCACTTTAAACTTTTTATTTTATTCTTAAAAAAAGCTTTTATGATTACACATATTACGATATATTTAAGATCACAAATTTAAATGACTTTCATTTTTTAAAAGAAATTCCTAACAAATCATATAAATCGGAATGGAGCAAGTATACTTTCCTAATTAAACTTACACTGATAGAGAATTGATGGCTGAACAGAGAATGTGCAATCAACCAGAGAGAATCACGAAGGAAGAAAAAGCCAGCACCTGCAATATCTTCAAATGGACCCTTTTGGCATGACGAATTCAATGTAACAAGCAAATGGCTGCAAATGGCTTACATATAATATGGTCATGAGTCTATTTTTGACTCAGAAGAAAGCTCTCCAATTTAATCTCAACATCCATGAAAAGCGAAACTAGGTTATAATTATTAAATAAGTTGAATTATTGTTTGTAGTTTTATAAATTGGCAAAATCATAGTACGTGGAAGCATTGGTGAAACGTGGCTAGAAAAGTTTGTGCCACGTTTGAGCTTGCTGAATCCTGTGCAGTTAACTTGCAAAGAAAATCTTACGTAAGTTAAGATCTTCCAAAGATGTAGGGACAAATATTATATACAGAATGAGCATAAACTTTTCGTAGCCGTTTTTCTATCCACGTGGAACAAAGAACAATTATAAGATACTTCCTCTCTGTATCAAAAAAAGTATTCACTTGATCATTTAAATTTTTAAGAGAATATTAACTTCTATACAAAAATAAATAATTTGACTAAAATGTTCCTAATTAAATAGATATTGCAATTTGATCACCTAACATTTAATAAGGGCATATCTAGAAAAATAAAGTTAATTTTTTTATTTGGTAAACGAACACTCTTTCTGACTCAAAAAATAAAGGCTAAGTGAACACTCTTTTTTATCCGGAGGGAGCACTTATTAGAAATTATGAAACATATGGTAAGAATTACTCCCTCCATTCACTTTTACATGTCCGGTTTAGACTTAATACATTCTTTAAGAAATAATAATTGAGATGAGTAATTTATTATAATATTTATATTAATTGATATTTAGTTTTACGTCTTGAAAATAATTTGGAGAATGAGTAATTAATGTTAAGGACATGTCCTTTCCCGGACCCCGCGCATAGCGTAAGCTTAGTGCACCGGACTGCCCTTTTTAAGTAATTAATGTTAAGGATAAAACATGAAAAAATTATGTTTCTCTTGATATGTTAAAAGTGACGAGTAGAAGTGAAAATATATTTTTAATATAGTGGACAAATAAAAGTCAACAGAGGGAGCAATTCATAACCCGAATAAAATAATACTCCCTTCTTCCATATTTATTTATTCATGTTTGACTTAATACACCTCTTAAGAAGCAATAAATAAAATGATAATTAATTTATTTTCTTATAATTCTCATTCGTAGTGCATCAATTTTTGATGTATTGTTTCTTGCCAGGATAAAAAGAAGATCAAATGGGGTACACATGGAAAGAAGACTAAAAATGACTATCGGGAGATCATTTGAGGAGAAGGACAGCGGTCTTATCATCACTGACCACTTGACATGAATATCCTTTTTGGTAATGTTTTTTTTTTTATTGAAATAGTTTAAAATTAGTACTTTTTAAATTTAACTTTGCAAAAAGAAAAATCACTCTCCTTTTCAGCAAATACAAGGTATCTAATTTTTTTATAATTGAAATATTTAAATGATTTTATTTTATTTATACTGATTGTTTGTTTGCTCTTTTTGATTTTTTTTGGGCTTGATCTCCTTTTTGTTTATTATTTTAGCTAGGTAACTAAGTATTTTTCTTTTTTTTGATAGGTGGTTAGAGATGTGAAAACTATCAAAGAATAGGAATGTTGAAAAAAATATCTACAAAAAATAGTTAATTATTTATTTTACCTCCATTAATTTTGCATGCTAGAAGGTTCTATTTCAGGTCATTCCAAATAAAGGAAGCTTGAAGAATCTCGGCTCTATTATCTAAGGGAATTGAGAGATTGATGACAATGTCACACATCGTATTGGTGCAGGGTGGATGAAATGGAGGCTCGCATCTGCAGTCTTGTGCGATAAAAATGTGTCACCGAAACATAAAGACAAGTTCTATAGGGTGGTGGTTAGACCAACTATGTTGAATGGGGCGGAGTGTTGGCCAGTAAAGACTTCGCACATCCAAAAGATGAAAGTTGTGGAGATGAGGATGCTGAGATGGATGTGTGGGCATACAAGAAGGGATATGATTAGAAATGATGATATCCGGGACAAAGTGGAAGTGGCCTCGGTGGAGGATAAGATGCGAGAAGCGAGGTTGAGATGGTTCGGGTATGTGCAGAGGAGAGGCAAAAATATTCCAATGCGGAGGTGTGAGAGGTGGCTATGGACTGGTTTAGGAGGGGTAGAGGTAGGCCGAAGAAGTATTGGGGAGAGGTGATTAGACGGGATATGACGCAGGTGCAACTCACTAAGGACATAACCTTAGATAGGGGGTTGTGGAGGACACGGATTAGGGTAGAAGTATAGTAGGTAGTTGAGCGTAGTACTACTTACTCTTACATACCGGTAGTTGTAGTGTTATTATTGTAGCCCTGCTTAGCCTATCTTACTAGTAGGCGCAGTATTGTTTTATAGTCCCATGTCCTTTGATTTCTGCTGCTGTATGTTCTTTCGTGTACTTTGTTTATCTTATTTACCAGCATTAGTTATTGCTTCTTTTTTCAGAATGCTTTATCATGGCTTATTCATTTTTGTTACTCTCATTTTCATTTTGCTTTAAATTTCTTATTCGGGTCTGACCGTTTCTCTTGCTTTGCTTGTGCTTATGCTTTGTCTTGAGCCGAGGGTCTTTCGGAAACAACCTCTCTACTTACCAAGATAGAGGTAAGGTCTGCATACACTCTACCCTTCCTAGACCTCACGTTATGGGACTTCACTAGGTATGATGATGAATATTCAACTAAAAATTGAATTGAATGTTTTTATTTGTATGGTTATTAATAGTTATATACATATGAAGTCTACAAAAAATTTAGTTTTAATTTTACTTTTATTGGAAAGATACATTTAATTTCTATTATATAAAAGTATAAGTTCTAAATAACAAAAATATATGAATTAGCTAATGAACCAACAAGGGATGTTATCAACACTTCATCAGTTATGCCTACACTTAAGTTTGTGCGAGTTTTTTGTTTGTTCATTTTTTTTGTCTTCTTTTTTGCCATTTTTTTTTTTTAAATTTAACTCAGTCGTAATATTAAAAATACAAAACTCACAATTGAGCAACCAACTATTTACTTTAAGTAGTAAAGGCGAACCAATAGTTATTTTCATTTTTCATTTGTTTAAAATTTCAAAAGTCTCTACTAAAGAAAAATTGGCTTATATTAAGAACCAATATTTAAAACGTGACGAAAAATGCTTCACATGTTAACAAGTAACTAGGCCAGATCAACATTTTCGACATCCTATGTATTAACATTTGCACCCTTATAAGTTCAAATTAAATTGTGTATGTATACACATATGAAAGAAACCCCTTTTTTGGTATATCTTAAAATCATGGTAGATCATTTATAAAGGATTAAATGAAAAAGGCTACCTCTTAAGTTTGAATTGCCAGTTTTTACATTATTTTTTTTTGTTTCCATTCAAGTTAACAAATATTGATTTAAATGAATAATTTCATAATCAATCTCGACGTCTATCGCAAATTTTTTCAGTGAAAAGATAATATATAAATTATCTAAACTATCGTGAATTGAAAAATTAAAAAATATTTGATTAATAAATATTATCATTATTTTACAAAAATTACAACATCAATATTTGTTCATGTTTTATATTTTCTTCATTGCCGTGCAAAGCGTGGCCAAGTACACTAGTGTGTATTAAATATGCGTTTCTGCTCTGAATAAATATCGCAATGCCCAAAAGATATACTGTGGCGAATTAGTTGTCACAAAAAGTGTGTGTTTTGTGGTAACCTTTCGGCAGACTTATTCCTTTTATTTTTCCAAAACTAAAAATATATAATTTCAAATCTTTAGATTACTTAAATAAATTGGTGTTAATCAATCTTGAACTTCGTTTACATATTGTTTCTCTACATTTTTCTTAATTATATATATTTTATTAAATTTACGTGTCACATATAATATTCAGTATCGGAAGTACATATTGTAAGTTCGCTGCTAAAAAAATTATAATGATAAGATTTGGGACTTTGTCGATGATAAGCTTCAGGTAAAAACACAGAAGGTCACTCAACAATTTTATCCTTAAAAAAGACTCATTTGGATGGCAATAAGAGTTTACTGTTACATGATAGATTCAAGTACAGATAGAGCTACCAGAATTGAATTATGAGATGTTCTATATGACATAGTGTCACGACCTAAAATCCGAAATGGTCATGAGGGCACCTATCCTAATCAATAGGCGAACCCCAATTGAAAAGTAAGTCTCAAGCTATAGATTTAAGTGCGAAAATTACAGAAAAACAACCCTACATACTAAATATGCCTTAATAACATAAATACGAACAAGTCTAAGTCAAACACCTTTCCAAGACCTGAAAGTCATAAGTACAAGAGCTACTAATCCAGAATACAAGTCTTAAATTACTACATAACATTGTCCGAAATGGAGAAAAACAGAAAATAAAGATAGAAAAGAAGTCTGGTGCTGTGGGACCATCATCAGCTCACCCTAGACTCCAAATTATGCTTCAGCGATCAGCAGAATCTCGTCCTCTACTTGTGCCCGGATCCGAACCTGCACACAAAAGGTGCAACAAGTATAGAGTAAGTATGGAAGTACGTGTACCCAACTGCATCATTGACTGGCCATAGACTATAGCGATGACAAGATAAGAATTTCAACAATTGAAGTAAAGAATCCACGACTAAGCCAAGTTATAAAGTTGTCACTTTCCAAGTATAGTCGTAAAGGTTCTACCTTTCTATCGATTAGGACAAGCATAGTGATAAAGATCCAATCTTTATCCTAATTCGAACAAGTACAATCATAAAGATTAAATCTTTCCATCAATTAAAACAAGTATTGTTATAAAGATTCGATCTTTTCATCATCTAAGGCCAGTTAAACTATAAAGATTTTGTCTTTTCATCATTTAAGGTCAATATAACTATAAAGATTCCATATTTTCCCCAATAAGAAAACATATGGCATGAAATCAAGTCAACAAGTATGAATAACATGAAATGCAAGAGAAACGTATTTCTACGCAATGGCCATATGCACCGGCATGACACGCTCCTTCAGTAGGCCGTGACCCATGAGGGACTCATGAGGTCCATATACCCACACGAAATACTAGATCCTCCAGTTCACATCGGGTATAAGCCAATAGGTTATCATATCATATACTATAACGACCCGTTAGGTTAGTTTTCTTATTATTCTAAAAATACCATTTCTCCTAGATATGTTTTGATATTTCTGATGTACAAGAATGGTGACGCGATTTCTGAGGTGATCAAATGAAAATAAAGGAAGAAAACCTAAGATTAGAGTTTTGGAAGTTTTAAGTTTGAGTAGGAGCTGATTTTTTAGAAGACATGCTCGGAATCAAATACTGATGGTTCAGTTAGCTCCGGAACGTGTCTTTTGTCTTTGGTGGATGGTTAGAACGAGTCCTGAGTCTTTTGAGAACGATTCAGGCAAGTTTATGGAATTTGAAAAGTTCTTAAGTTAATAAATGAGTTTTAGTTGACTAAAGTCAATATTAAGGTCATTTGTGTCTTTTTAAAAGTGTTTTCTATTCCATTAGGTCCGGAATGGTATTTATTCGAGTCGTTAGTTTGGTTTCCAAGGGACTCAGGTGTATTTCAGACACTTGGTTGAGATTTCTAATAACTTGATGAAATAAGAGTTGACTAGAGTCAACATCGGGTCAAGACTATCTCGTATGAGTATTTTGAGTGCGAGAGCAAGTCCGTTGCATATTTGGTTAATGTGTCCGGGATTCTCGGATGAGTCTCGGGGATTGATTTGAAGTTTGAGTATATTCTTGAATTTCTTGTTTTGGGTGTTGCACACCTGCGCATTTAGGGCCGCACCTGCGCAAAGTGGGCCACAGATGCGAGCTAAAGGGAACCCAGGTCGCTCGCACCTGCGAGAAAAATGCCGCAGGGATGTGATCACACATGTGAGAGGTTGTCTGCACCTGCGAGCCTGAGATATATCATGGGCCTCGCACCTGACAGTAACGGGTCACCGGTGCAAAGCCCGTACCTGCGAGATCTCTGAAAATAGTGGATTAAAAATCCACTTCGACCTAGTTATTTCATAACTCATTTGTGGGATTTGAGAGCTCGGTTTGGGGAGCTTTTTGAAGGATTTGCAAGACACAACTATTGGGTAAGATTCTCATCTTCCTCTTATGAGTATTCCATTAATTAGTAGGAAATTCCATGATAGAAATTATGATTTGATAAGGGGATTTCATGGGTTTATGAACCCTAAGATAGGAACTTGGGGATTCTTGATTTAAGTATGAAATTGATGTTAGATTTGAGTGATTCTTGGTTTATACACTCCATAGATAATGGGTAAACTATTTTTGAAATAAATTCTTGTTTTGCCCTTCGAGGCTTGGGATTCTATTTTGGTGACCTTTTGTGTCCGGAAGTTTTATATAGCATTATTGGTACCAATAGAATTGTGTATTAACGTAATATCTATATTTAAATAAACTGGCATCTTTCGGAGGCGTTGCGAAAAGGAGGAAGCGCTATTGTGATCGTCAGACTCCTATTCTAGGCAAATTGAGATCTTGCACTTATTTTAAGCCTTATGGTTGGTCTAATGAACTAATTAAGAGGGTGAAATGGAGATAATAAAGGGTCCCGATACTTGTGAGGTGACGAGCACTGTATCGGGTACTGGTGACATGTTATGGGTACTTGCGCTTTAAATTGAGTAGTGAATGTCAGGCTTTGAGCACTAGTTGATAGTGTAGTACGATTCTATGGATCTGTGATTGGAGTATGAAGTTCGTACTTTGTGTCTTATGATTAATTGCTTGTCTTAACTATGATTATGTGTTTCCGTCACTCCTACATACTCATTTAAAAGTGAAAAAGAAGCTAAAGATCGAGTCTTTATTGTGAAATGGATAAAGGTCAGATCTTTGTGACCTATATTGATTAAAGATTGAATCTTTATTGCATATTCTTGCTTCTTATTGTTATGCATGTCATATTCATTATTCATATAGTATCTCATGCATGCTATTCTTGAGGATACTTATGTGGGTCCGAGGAAAATGATTCCAGATGGAGTGATGCGCTAATATAAGCCTGCATGGCTAGAGATAGGTATTGCGTAAGCCTATTAATGGTTGAGAACTCGAAGGGAAAGAATTTCGGGTGGTATATGGACCTCACGAGTCTTTCATGAGTCACGATTCATAAAATTTGAACGTGTGTGTACTGAAGATGAGTAATAAAAGCCTTGCATTGCATTTTAATTTACATTTCATACAATTTAATTTATATATATATATATATATATATATATATATATATATTCCTTTTTTGGCTGATGCCTAAACTGTACCTGACTCTATTGATTAATTATGGTACTTGCTTAATCATTAAACATTTATCATTGAATAGATCTCAGCAATCGTGGTGTGAACTATATCAATTAATGCCCAATTGCTTGCTTACATGATTGTTCTTTATTCACCACTTATGTGATTGAATGTACATCTTTAGGCATGAACTATTGCTCATTAAGTCTCTCCGCGAAGGCCTTGAAGAAGAGATGGACAGAGATCCCACTGTTTGTGTAATGGGTGAAGATGTCGGTCATTATGGAGGTTTGTACAAGGTGACTAAAGGCCTCGCCCCAAAATATGGTGATCTCAGGGTTCTTGACACTACCATTGCTGAGAACGCTTTCACTGGTATGGGCATTGGAGTTGCAATGACTGGCTTAAGTCCAATTGTTGAGGGAATGAACATGGGATTTCTTCTTCTAGCCTTCAACCAGATGTCTAACAACTGTGATATGCTCCACTACACATCTGGTGGCCAGTTTAAGATACCAATCGTCATCCGAGGTCCTGGTGGAGTTAGTCGACACCTTGGAGCAGAGCACTCTCAACGGCTTGAGTCATATTTCCAGTCAATTCCTAGAATCCAGATGGTTTCCTGTTCAACCCCATACAATGCCAATGGCTTGATGAAGGCAGCTATCAGAAGTGATAACCCTGTGATTCTATTTGAGCATGTTTTGCTGTACAACCTCAAGGAGAGAATTCCAGACGAAGAGTACGTGTTGAATCTCGAAGAAGCAGTTATGGTACGACCTGGCGAGCATGTCACGATTCTAACTTATTCCAGGATGAGGTATCACGTGATGCAGGCTGTGAAGACACTCATGAACAAGGGTTATGATCCTGAGGTCATTGATATTAGGTCACTGAAATTGTTTGACCTTTACACCATCGGGAATTCAGTGAAGAAGACTCATCGTGTGCTCATTGTCGATGAGTGTATGCGGACAGGAGGTATTGGCGCCAGTTTGACAGCCGCTATAACTGAGAACTCTTATGACTATCTAGATGCCCCGATCGTATGTCTGTCATCACAGGATGTGCCAACCCTATATGCTAGGACATTAGAGAGCTGGACTGTTGTCCAACCTCCCCAGATTGTTACTGCAGTTGAACAACTTTGCCAGTGATCAAGAGGTAGAAGGACGTTTTGGTAATTATGCCATTATGTTCTGTTACTTGCTTATGTAATAGTTTAAGATTCAACTTCTGATTGTTTTTAATGTTTGATTTTGCTAGAGATTCTTGTTTTTGTGAACTTAAAGAGTTCTAGTTAAGGTGAGACGATGGGTGCTTTGTTGTCTACCTGTACCAGAAATGGTGTTTCCATTATTTATGTATTGGTAAGGTAACAAGACTTATGGAGCATTATCATTGTTTTGTCTCATTAAAGATTAAAGTTTAGCAATATCTGATAATTAAAGCTGCAGTTGTCTAACATTTAAATATCAGAATGTATGTTGCTAAAACTGTTTAATTTAAGTCAAAACCTACGAAAACAAAAAAAAGAAAAGAAAAAAAACTACAAACCAAAAAAAAAGCATACAAAACCAAGCCTATATATTCTAACCTTCAGTGCAAATTATGCTTTGGGAACAATTTGCAAAATTCTTACATAATATTACTCTGGACCTGTTCTTATTAAAGTATTTTCCCTTCAACTTGTAGCTTTCAGGAAATATAGTATAGTTGTATCAGTATCCAGGGCAAGGTTTTCTTATCTGCTTCTGGTTTAGTAGAAAAAAAACTTATTGTGCAACTCAGGATTGACTGCTCCTTCGTACTGTATTATTCGCTTGAGCATTAGGAGATAACATTCAATTTAGTCTTATATAAGAGTTCAATTCGTCATTCAATTGGCGTGGGTTTTAACTTTTATGCTTCTGTAATTTGTCACTAGATCAATGACCCATAATTAATCTGTCTTTTCTAATGGTTTGCAAGTATATAGTATAATCAAAATGATTTCTTGAATTACTATAACCAAGTTTGGCGAACTTATCAGTTTTGGTATGTAATTGTTGTCTAGAAATGGCGGAATACATATAAATATTGGCCACACAAGGGCATCTTCCTTTCCATAACTGCCTCTATGGGCATCTTTTCATATCGGCCTCTGTGGGCATGCATAATCATATTGGCCTCATTGGACATCTTCCTTTTCATGATTTCTGTACCAGCTGTAGGTGGTGACGCGTATATAATGCCATTCCCTTTTCCCCATCCCCTTCATATATATATTTATACGATATAGTAGTGTATATAACACATGTGGGTCCAGGGTAATACATGAATATAATGCAAATGAAAATGCATGAATGACAATGAAACATTCCGAACTTATCGGATGACATAATAACCTTGTACCTTCGGCTAACACTGGAAATATTAACATGTACCTTTGGCTAACATTTGGAAATATTAACATGTACCTTCGGCTAACATTGGGAATATCAACATCTTTCTCAGATACCTTGATAAGGACTTAGGAACATATTTAGGAATGCTTTCAACATAGGAATCAATAACATGCACATTCTTAACTACTAAGTGTAGAATAATTTATGGAATAATATTACGGTCACATTTCGTTACATGGAACATGCCAAAAGAAAGAAATAATTTGCCTTAACATACCTTTTGTCGGATCATTCGTCGATACAATGTATATGCCGTATAGCACTTCGATCTTATATTCCAAGAATTATTACCACCGCAAAATTGAATTTATGTTGCTGCTCGAACATACTCAAAACAAAGTTTGAATTATAGAATAGAAGTATGTTGCTCTTGTTCTTAAGAGCAAGGCTAGGACGTTACTGCCTATACTTATCCTCTAATTAGCAAAAAGTATTGTACCTACTTTAATCTTAGAATGAAATATGTTGTTCTATACAATGGTGTCGGATGGGTCTATTAATGGACCACGATCCCCCCATCCCATATTGGTTATCCTCATATTACTTATTAATCCCACGAGCTACCACCTATTTGGTTATTACCTTAGTCACCTGGTAACTCATTGCAATGTTACACGTAATGTTCCCATTAAGCTTGTCCCCCCCGCTAACATTTATTAATTCATCACACACATAATTAATTTCTTGATCCCAATTCACTTAAATATTAATGACTTATAAAACCTTTATATACTCAATGTCATAATCATGTGATATTGCACTAGTCCATAACCTCTTTGGGATATACAACTATTATTATTAATCCCCGTCGTCACACTTATTAAGTCCTAAATTATTTCGGGACTGCATCCTTTTATATACTAATCTCTTAATTTGCATATGTGAATATGCCTGAAGCCCGGGTCTACTTACCTACGTTTAGGTGCTCAAACCATCGCCCAAAATTACGGGATGTTACATCCTTCCCCCCTTAGAAACATTCGTCCTCGAATGTTGGGGTGACATATCTAATCCCCGTTACGTAGCCCGAAAATACAACTTGTAACATCCCATATTTTTAGGCCACGGTTTGAGCATCTAGACATAGGATAGTGGACCCGGGCCTCGAGGAATTTATGTTATATTTACGTATGCTAATAAAGAGGTTATTATATAAAAGGATAAAACTCCGAAATAATTTTGGACGTAATAAGTGTGACGATTGAGATTAATAATAATAGTTGTATATCCCAAATGAGGTTATGGACTAGTGTCATATCACAAGATTATGACATTGAGTATAAGAAGGTTTTATAGGTTATCAAGATTTAAGTGAATTGGGATCACAAAATTAATTGTGTGTGATTGATTAATTATGGGATAAATTTAATTAGTGGGGACAAAATTAGGTGGAAATCTTTACGTGTAAGTTGTAGCGTAGTCACTTATGTGACTAAGAGAATAACTAATTAGGTGGCAAGTGACGACAAATTAATTAGTATAGGGGAAAGGGGAGTCGTGGTCGATTTACTTAAACCCCTCCAAGACCTTTTAGATAGCAACATAGTTTACCTTAGAGAGAAAGAGATACAACACCCATTTTCAAATACTAAGAATTAGAAATTTTAACATCCTAAACAAAGAGCAGCAACATTCATTCTATGTTGTGCTCTAAAAAATCGTAGCAGCCACGTTGTTCCCACTTTAGCGAAATGAAGGTATGTTAAGGCAAATTATTTCTTTCTTTTGGCATGTTTCATCTAACGAAATATAACCGTGATATTATTCCATAAATTATTCTACTCCTAGTAGTTAAGAATATTTATATTATTGATTCCTATGTTAAAAGCGTGTTTAAATATGATCCTAAATCCTTATTGAGGTATATAGAAGAGATGTTAATATTCCCAATGTTAGCCGAAGGTACAAGGATATTATGTCATCCGGTAAATTTCAAAAGGTTTTATTGTCAATCATGCATTTTCATTTGCATTATATTCATATATTACCCTGGACCCACTTGTGCTATGCACACTACTATATGGTAACTATTATATATATGTAGGGTATATGGGGAAAGGGAAGGCGTTATATACGCACACCACCTACAGCTGGTACAGACTATCACGAAAGAGCCCGAAGAGGCCAATATGATATGATGCCCTTGTGTGGCCAATATAACCTGATGCCCACAGAGGCGGTTATGGGAAGGAAGATGCCCTTGTGTGGCCAATATTTATATGTATACCGCATTTACATGGTGCATAACATATATGTATTAGGGCCCTTAGAGGCATTTATTGTTGGTCGACTGTTTCTGTTTCAGTTATTGTTATATCCCTGTTATGCTATTATTCATGCCTGACATTCTCAGTACATCAGTCGTATTGACGTCCCTTTTGTTGGGGGACATTGTGTTTCATACCCGCAGGTTTACGTAGACAGGACGATGACCCATGTTTGTAGGTTGTTGACTCAGCGAACTTTGGAGCACTCCTCTTGTTTCGGAGTGTCGGTCTAATCTTGGTACGGTATATTTTTTCTTGTATATATGGGTATAGTGGGGCCCTGTCCCGACCTTTTGATATCACATACTCTTTACAGGCTTGTAGACATGTGTGTTATGTGTATAGTAGTCTTGTATGGTCTTGTCGGCCTTGGTATGAGTATGTATATATATAAGTTGGTTATCTGATTTTACATAATCATTTTTTGGCTTAGTCCGTATTTAAATATGATTAGGTGTTGACTGTACGATTGGTGGTACTCGGCGGGTGTGATCCGGGTGCCCGTCGCGACCCTCCGATTTGGGTTGTGACAAACTTGGTAACAGAGCATGTCTGTCCTAGGGAGTCTACAAGACGTGTCTAGTAGAGTCTTATTTATGGGTATGTTGTGCACCATAGTTATAAACAGTATGCTATCTGATATTTAGGGATGGTTTCCATTCTTTCATCTCATAAATCGTGCAGTAGAGCTGAGTTATAAGCATTTCACTTCTAAACCGTCTCGTGTTTATGATTCCAACAATGCCTATAACAAGGAAGAAGTTTAAGAGTATGAGGGCGTTGGATATGACAGCAGGCGAAAGTACTAGCCGATTGCCATCCACTAGCGAGGGCCAGAGTGAGACCCACGGTGTGACTCATTCGTATGATTCCCCCAGTTCACCACCATCGGAGGAGATTAGTGGAGCTGCAGTACCCCGGTTCCTCTACTTGATACTCTAGATGTGGATGTTGATATGCGGAGTGCTGTATAATTATTGACACGATTGGTGGCCGCTCAGGCCCAACGTCAGGTTCCCAGTCCTTTTGATAGAGCTGCTAGTATGAGAGATCAAGATTTCATTAATCTAGACCCTCCGGTATTCACAGGATTACACCTGAATGCGGACCCACGAAATTGTGTGGATCAGATACCGCGTACATTGTGGGTGATGGATGCAACCGATACTGAGTCAGTAAAGTTTGCTTCTTATAGACTGGAGGATGTCGCGGTGACCTGGTATGAGACATGGGAGCAATCTATGGGACCTCGTGCTCCACCAGCAGGATGGAGAGAATTTTCAGAGGCCTTCTTACAACATTTTCTGTCGGTCGAGCTTCGACGGGCTAGGCAGGACAAGTTCCTACGTCTTGAGCAGGGTAATATGAGTGTTCGAGAATATAGCTTACAGTTTAACTCATTGGCCAGAGATGCTCCTATAATTATAGCTAAGATGAGTGACCGGGTACACAGGTTTGTTACTGTCTTAGGGCCGCACTTGGTCAACGAGTGTAATACGGATTCTTTGAATTCGAGTATGGATATTGCTCGCATTCAGGCTTATGCACATAATTTAGAGGATCGTAAGAGGAAACAACGGGTAGATTGAGAACGTGATAACGGTCAACATAAGAGGGCTCGATCTATAGGTGATGTAAGAGAGTTCATATATGGGCCCAGGCCACATCTTTATAGATGACCATCTTACCCAACAGTTAGCACATCAGTACCATTTTCAGGGTCGATGGCTGGTCGGTTTGTTCAATCAGGACCAAGCCAGAGTTCATAAGCGTCAGGGTCTTATTATAGAGGGGATTCTATTCAGATGAGGCCACCATTGGCTCGGTGCGAGCAGTGTGGTAAGACCCATACAGGGCCGTGCTAATGAGGATTTAATATGTGTTATTCTTGTGGTGAACCTGGTCATATTAGGCGAGACTGTTTGACATGAGGCGAATGTATTAGAGTCTAGCCGGTTAGATCTGCAGCTGCCTCATCACAATCAGTACGCCCTTTAGGGCAGAGTCAACATGCATTATCCTATCGAGCAGAGGTAGGGGCCAGAACCGTATCTATACATTGATGGGGCGACAAGATCAGAAGTTCTCACCTGATGTTGTTACAGGTATATTATCAATCTTTTCACATGATGTGTATGCGTTGTTAGATCCAGGCTCTAATCTATCATATATCACCCATTTTATTGCCTGTAAATTTGGTATGAAGCTTGAATTGATAAGAGATCCATTTGTGGTATCTACACCAGTTGGTGAGTCGGTAGTTGCTAGACGAGTCTATCAAAATTGTGTAGTATTAGTTTGTCGCCATCAGACTCTAGCGAATTTGGTAGAACTAGAGATGGTTGATTTTGATATTATTATAGGCATGGATTGGCTAGCATTATGCTATGCTAATGTTGATTGCCGAACAAAGATTGTTAGATTTTAGTTTCCAGGCAAGCCAGTTCTTGAATGGAAGGGCAATACGGTGTCGCCAAAAGGTAGGTTTATTTCATACTTTAAGGCAAGAAAGATGATCTCCAAAGGTTGTATATACCATCTCGTTCGGACTAGAGACGTCGATGCCGAACCACCTTCTTCTCAATCAATCCCGGTGGTTAACAATTTTCTTGACGTATTTCCAGAAGAACTTCCAGGCCTTCCTCCTGAAAGGAAAATTGAATTTGCTATAGACGTATTGCCAGACACTCAGCCGATATCAATTCCTCCTTATAGAATGGCTCCAACTGAATTGAAAGAACTGAAGGAGCAATTAAAAGATCTTCTTGAGAAAGGCTTTATTAGGCGTGTCATATCTCATTGGGGTGTGCCGGTATTGTTCGTATGAAAGAAACACGGCTCGTTACGGATGTGTATCGACTATCGGCAGCTGAATAAAGTCATTATCAAGGAAAAGTACCCTCTTCCCATAATTGATTATTTGTTTGACCAGTTACAAGGTGCAAGATATTTTTCAAAGATCGACCTAAGGTCAGGGTACTATCTGCTAAGGGTTAAGGAGAATGACATTTCGAAGACGGCTTTCAGGACAAGGTATGGGTACTTCGATTTCTTGGTAATATGGTTTGGACTCACAAACGCGCCGACAACATTTATGGATCTAATGAACATGGTAAAGTGATTGCCTATGCTTCAAGGCAATTAAGGAAACATGAGAAAAACTATCCGACATACGATTTGGAGTTGGCCGCAGTGGTCTATGCTCTGAAGATTTGGCGGCACTACTTGTATGGTGTTCATGTAGACATTTTCACGGATCATAAAAGTCTGAAATACATGGTGTTCCTGTAGCCCTTGTGTGGCCAATATAACCTGATGCCCACAGAGGCGGTTATAGGAAGGAAGATGCCCTTGTATGGCCAATATTTATATGTATATCGCATTTGCATTGTGCATATCATTTAGGCATATATATTAGGGCCCTCAGAGGCATTTATTGCTGGTCGACTGTTTCTGTTTCACTTATTGTTATATCCCTATTATGCTATTATTAATGCCTGACATACACGGTACATCAGTAGTACTAATGTCCCTTTTGTCGGGGGACACTGCATTTACGTAGACAGGATGACGACCCACGTTAGTAGGTTGCTGACTCAACGGACTTTGGAGCACTCCTCTTGTTTCAGAGTGTCGGTCTAATCTTTGTACGGTATATGTTTTCGTGTATATATGGGTATGGAGGGCCCCTGTCCCGACCTTTTGATATCACATACTCTTTAGAGGCTTGTAGATATGTGTCATGTATGTAGTAGTCTTGTATGACCTTGTCGGCCTTGGTATAGGTATGCATATATATAAGTTGGTTATCTAATTTTACATAATCCTTTTTCGGCTTAGTCCTTATTTAATTATGATTAGGTGTTGACTGTACGATTGGTGGTACCCGGCGGGTGGGATCCGGGTGCTCATCGCGGCCCTCCGGTTTAGGTCGTGACACAATTACCCTTTTTTACGGCCATATAAGGTAACATACATCACTACATTAGACTTCACATGGCATACAAGCATTAATTATAATATCAGGAATTAGAATTCACCTTATGCTTCTCTTAGAACCTCGGCGTTGGTCTGGAATAGGTATGGATACTTGTGCATCATTTTCTCTTCCGCCTCTCATGTCATCTCTTCCACATTCTTGTTTCGCCACAGAACTTTCACAGAGGGTACTTCTTTAGTCCTCAGCTTACGGACTTGTCGATCTAGGATAGCAATAGGAACCTCTTCATATGATAAATACTTTGTAATCTTCACATCGTCAATCGGTACTATTCGGGCAGGATCTCCAACGCATGCTCTCAACATAGAAACATGAAAAACCGGATGAACAAACTTCAACTCCAAAGGCAAGTCCAATTCATAAGTTACATAGCCACTTCGTCGAATTATGCGATACTGCCCAATATACCTTGGGCTGAGTTTTCTCTTTTTTCCAAATCTCATTACCCCATTCATAGGAGAAATTTTCAAAAAGACCCAATCATCTACCTGAAACTCTAAGTCTCGCCATCGCACATCTGAATATGACTTATAACGACTCTGTGCGATTAACAATCGTTCTTGGATCAACTTTACCTTCTCTATGGATTGGTGTACTATGTCAGACCCAAATTACTCTGATTCGCCTACCTCAAACCATCCGATAGGAGATCTACATCTCCGTCCGTACAAAGCCTCGTATGGAGCCATTGTAATGCTAGCATGATAACTGTTATTGTACGCGAACTCAACACGGGGTAAATGATTATCCCAACTTCCCTTAAAATCCAATACACAAGTTCGTAGCATGTCCTCAAACGTCTAAATCGTACGCTCGGCTTGCCCGTTTGTCTGAGGATGGAAAGCTGTACTAAGATTAACTTGGGTGCCTAACCCTTTTTGAAATGACTTCCAGGAGTTAGCTGTAAACTAGGCACCTCGATCAGATATAATATAAATAGGCACTCTATGGTGGCGAACAATCTCCTTAACATACAACTTTGCGTAGCCCTCGGCTGTGTAGGTAGTTCTGACTGGCAAGAAATGAGATGATTTGGTCAGTCTATCACAAATTACCCAATAGAATAAAACTTATGATAAGTGCGAGGTAAACCCGTAATAAAATCCATATTAATCATTTCCCATTTCCACATCGGAATCTCAATGTTCTGAGTCAAACCACTTGGCTTTTGGTGCTCTATTTTTACTTGCTGACAATTAGGACATTGAGCTACAAATTCTGCCACGTTCCTCTTCATGTCGTTCCACCAGTAAATACTCCTGAGATCATGATACATTTTAGTAGATCCCGGGTGAATAGAATACCGTGAGTAATGGGCCTTTGTCAAAATTCTATCTCGTAATCCCACTACTTTTGGAACACATAGACGGCCCTGGTGCTTGAGAGTCTCATACTCGTCAATCTCAATGGTTGTGGTTTCCGTTTGTTGAATGCCCTCTCTGATTTTTTTGAAACTGGGATCTTCCCACTGCCGTTCCTTAACTTCTGATATGAGGGACGATTCTGACATATTCTGAACCACAAAACCACCATCCTCCGAATCCCTTAATCGGACTCCCAAACTAGCTAACTGATGGAGCTCTCTTACTAACTTCTTCTTCTCGACCTGCACCGGAATCGAGCTGACCATCGAATTACGACTGAGCACGTCTGCTATAACATTAGCTTTATCGGGATGATATAGGATGTCCACATCATAATCCTTCAGTAATTCAAAACATCTCTTCTGTCTCAAGTTCAACTCTTTCTGTTTAAATATATATTTCAGACTTTTATGATCCGTGAAAATGTCTACATGAACACCATACAAGTAATGCCGCCAAATCTTCAGTGCATAGACCACTGCGGCCAACTCCAAATCGTGTGTCAGATAGTTTTTCTCATGTTTCTTTAATTGCCTTGAAGCATAGGCAATCACTTTACCATGTTGCATTAGCACACATCTAAAACCTGCTTTCGAGGCAATCACTTCACATTTGGATGAAATAGAAACATCTCTTTTCCATTTCTATTTACCCAGTTCATATCTTTGTTTCGTGAAGACGGGAAAAATTCAATTCCACATAGTTAAATTTCCAACATAAACTACATAGGTCCACCCTAATGAAATGCTAAAAAAAGAATCAAATAAATATGTTCTCAAATATTCATGCTTAGCTCGACTCTTAGCCATTGTCATGTGCATTTGTATTTTTTATTGAATGTCCTGTTTGTTTCAACAGATTAACTGGGAAACGAATGTCCTCTTCCTCCCCCCCCCCCCCCCCCCCAAAAAGGAACCTTATGTCCCATAAGAATCTTAGGTTTATTTTTGTGAATTCTTTCAATGTTGGGCTGTCTATTTGCTTTTCCATTGTCATCCAGAGACAAAAGAAACGTGCTATTGACTAGTGATTAAATGTCCTTTTTTCTTGATAGAGTCGGAATAGTATCAGGAAGTAATCATTCTGAACATTATCCCATTCTTTCATGTTTGCCAGCAGATTTTCTTCCTCACGTGTCTTTGGCCCCTTCACCACCTAGTCATCGGAGGTGTGTCCAAGTTACTGTTTTCGAATCTACTCAGTACTCATGTTGACTCGTCAAATTAGATGTTTTTTGCGTTCAATTTGTCGAGGAATATCATGGGAATGCGGGTGATATTTGACTATATCTTCATCTGAATGTCGATTTCTACATCTAAATGCATAATTCATCTAAATGTCGATTTCACTTTGTTGCTGAGGAATTGAATCCCCACATTATTATCCCCTTTCCATTTTCTCTTCCCCTACCGATATGTAATAATAAAAATCCAAAAAAAAAACATTTATATGTCAATTTCTAACAAGTTTCTGGCCCCAAGACTTTGGTGTAGTGATAGGGACTCAACATGTGATGTATGAGGTAGGCGCATGTTACGAATTCAAATTTAGAGGCAAACAATACCAAATTGGGAGGGGGCGGTTCTATGTCGGACATTTGAGTTTGTGCACCAACTGGAGTTGGGCCAAAAGCTCACAAGGCGTGTTTTCTTCAATATCCAAAAAAAATTGCTAGCAATAAGATTCTGTGTATTTGTGGCATTTTGACTTCATATTCTTATCTTTGAAATATAAATATCATTGAAATAAGAAAAAAGAGAAATATTCGAACTTTACACCCAAGGGTGTGTTTTAGTGGTCAATGAAGTGGGATGGAAATCATAAAGTTTTAGGTTTAAATCCAAGCGAAAGCAAAAACACTAGGTGAGTTATTTCCATCTATATAAGTCTTGGTAAAAGAGTTACCCAGTCCTGTGCTGATGGGAGGTAGGTACCCCGTGGAATTGATTGAGGTGTGCGCGAACTAACTGTCTATATGTGCTGTCCGTTGCATACTAGAGTGGGGGGTTGGGGGTGGGGGTCATCTAGGACATGATTTCCTTAGTATTTCTCTACAACACAGATGGGGACGAATGATATGCTGCTTCTTAAACCAAGTGGACAAAGTAGTAGTGTACTTTGCCTTCTAGTTACCCAGCATTTTGTTTCAAGAAAAATGTATACCTGTCCTATTGTCCAGGACATGATTTTGCTCTTCTTATTAAATGTGTTGGACTGTATTCATCTCTACCCATGTGAAAAGCAGATAAAATCAAATCACATTTCTGGGATTTGTACTAGTCCGCCAAAGATCCCATATGTGAGCTTATGTTTTGTCCAACTTTTGATTCTTGTCTTGTTTAATTAAATCGTGTTTCTTGTCGTAATGGTAATTTAACCTTTCCGTCTCACAAGGTTTTATGATCATGGCATTTGGTAGTCGGAGAAATATTTCATTATGTGTCTCACCCCACTAACACTAGTTGGACGAGACTTCTTTTTGTCTCACAAAAAAGTGAATTCAAATCTTATACTTTTGGGTTCACACATTTTAATTTTTAGGTCCACCTTTTCGTGAGACAAAAAAAAATACTCACACAACTAATGTCAGTTGTGTGAATCACAAAATAAAATTTTGTTGGTCGAATGTAGGCCAAATTGCCAATTCTGGCTATTGCAGACCTAAAATATCAGTTTATCCTTAATAATGTTGGACCTTTTAGGTATAAAATGAGTCGACAAAAGATACAACAACATACCAAATATAATTTCACAAATGGAGCCTAAGGAGGGTAAGATATACGCCGACTTTACCCCTACCTGTGTAGGGTAGACGAGACAACAAAAGATGGATAAATAAAAAAGGCCAGGCAGGGAAAAGACACCAAGTTGTCATACAAAAACATACACAAATGACTATAGTTTAGGGGTTTTAAATTTGTCATAGCTATAGTTTCAATATTTACAGGGCGTAGCTACGTTTTAGTTGCTACAGCCTCGTTGTATTCATAAAAGCATCGTTGTATTCATGAATACACTGAGTAAAAATCTGCTCAGTAAAGTGTAGTCAAAACAGAAAAATCTCCTTCAAAATACAAAATACAACCAAAAATTGAATACAAGAAATAAAATACATCTCAATAGATTAGATTTTACATAAAAATATTATGAATACACTCAAAAACTAAATGTAATAAATAAAATACATAACGAAAAATTGGAGTTTACACTAAAAAAAATGAATAAACTCTAAAAAATACTTCAAATTCACTATATTCTTTTGTATACACTCAAAACCGAATACAATAAATAACATACATAACGAAAAATTGAATTTTACACTAGAAAAAAATGAATACACTCTAAAATACACTTCAAAATCTCTGTATTCATTTATAAACAAAAAGATCTCCTTCGAAATACATGCAAATAAAATGTATTTTCTGATCAAATCTGGAAAATGAAATACACTCCGATAGAGAGATTGATGAAAGTCTGAATGCCTAGCTTCTTAAATAGATTTGTCTCATCAATGGTGAATGCATCATTCTGATCATCCCCACTCCATTCCGATACCTTCTGCTGCAGTGATTGCAGTTTTCTTCACTCTTTGTTGGAAATGGATGCAGTGCTGCTGAAAGACTTAAAGGTGGACAAGCATTATATGTGGGCTTGTGGGGGAAGGGATTTCCAATGAAACTCAGATCTGGATGGAGAGAGAGAGGTGACTGGCACCGACGAAGCTCAAATCTGAACGGAGAAAGAGGTGACCGACATCGGCGAATTTCAGATCTGGAAGGAGGCGAGGCGATCTCCGGCGAAGCTCAGATCTGGACGGAGAGAGAGGTGACCGGTGAATCTCAGATCTGACGGTGGTCGTCATTGCTCCAGCGATGACGACAGAGGGCAGCAGCGACGGAGAGAGGGACAGAGAGAGATGTGAGAGAGAAGAGAAGAGGGATAAATACAAGCTATAAACCTAGTGTATTTTGGTATAATTATAAATGATAATTAATATATAGTTTTTAGGTACGGGATGTAATTAAAATAAACTATAGTTACTAAATATAATTGGATACTAATAGTTAGTCATGCCATGTAAATTTTCCTTAAAAAAAGGATTCATCGGCTCCTTTTCAAATGTCCAGTTCTCTTCGGTGGATCGGATTTGGCAATCTTAACTATATTTTTCTTCCATAAAAAAATAGTTTAGTGTTCAAAATGCTGAATTTCGTTTGCATAATCGTTTCAAATAGAATTTTAATGTTTAAGTCTAAATAAAATATAAATTGAAATACTTCAAAACATATAAATTCAAGTGGACTATATTCCTTCAAAAATATTTCTAAAATATGTATAATATTTTTATAATATGTGCATAATTAGTAAGTATACGTTGATTGTATATTTATTATACAGTAATTATATAGAAATATATAACAATGATACATTTTTTGATATTTATAAGTTAGTGCATTTTTTTTGTGGATGTTTAATAAACTTTTCCGACAAGGCGATGTTACGTAACATCGCTCTAACTAACGGGCATCCGCATTGGTGGTGCCCCCATCGTCTTTAAATTGTGGGTCCGCTTATGTTCTTACAGAATAATTGATTTTGTATTACATCAGAGACTGAAGAATGAGAAGGGAAAAAGATGATAATGAGAATATAATTGAATAAACACATAGTATGTGAAAGATTTCCACTAGGATGGTAAGTCTTGGTAGAAAAACAGAACATTTAGGTTTAGGATAACTTCTTTTTTATCACAACTTATTTTTAAACCTGTTGAAATAGAAGTAATACACAATTCATTCAATTTAAGTATGTAGTTTCAATTAGGGGTGGCCAGTGGGCCGGGTTCGGGGCGTGGCGGGTCCCGGCGGGACGGGACCCAATGAGACTGGGGAGGGAGGGACCGGTCCTCTAGCGGGCCGGGACTAGCGGGATCCGCCGATGTCCCGTCGGAAAAGGGGCCGGTCTTGGTGGGGTGGGGTGGGGTCGGGATCGGGGTTTTTCATTTTTTTCTTGCACTTAATTTTAAAAAATAACATATATAAACACTTCAATAATTGAACAAGATAGTGTAATAAAAATATCACAAGGCTGCTTTTGCTCTTATATTATTTAATAGAAATATAATTTTTTTGTAATACAATTTCAAAATTAGAAAAAAAAATCACATATTTATAAACACCTTTTCTAATTTCTTCATAATGTGTTGTGGTTATTCGGTTGGAATTAGAATTTTTTGGTCAAATTGGTCGACGTCGCTTCCACCTCCGTCGGATAAGATTTCGTTGTAGTTTTCGTTGTCTTCTTCGTTGATCTCTGGTTGACCGCACCTTCTACGCTTCCCTCGTATCCAATCTCTGAATAAAACTATAATCTCCAAGCTGTCTCCCGCTAATGAGTGTCTGTGCTCTCCTATTTGAAATCTTTCGGCAGAAAAAGCGTTTTCAGACGCTGTTGATGACGCTTGAATGTTCAAGACATCTCGGACCATCTTTGATAGTGTCGGAAATGTATTCTCATTTTCCCTCCAATATTTAAGCAAGTCTTCACGTCCTTTTTTCATTTAGAACTGCTTGGTACGGTACAACACCCTGCAAAACAAAAACATCAAACTCGCTAACTTGATTATTAGTGGTACCACTAAACATTCTATTTCTAAGGCTTTCAATACTAGCCGCAGAAACAACATGTCTTTTATAAGGTTGTACTGAAGAAGAAGAAGGTATAGAAACCGGTTGGTTGCTAGAACTTTCTTGTTGGTATTGCTTATATACTATTTTGCTTTCATCATGTATGATACACAAAACTTCTTCTTTAGTTTGTTCCTTAGGTGGTTGTTCATTTGGATTTTTTGGAGTTGGAGGTGGAAGTACTGATATACAATCATAAATAGTTTCAATAAGTGCTTTACAACCATCTATTTTAATAGTCGGATTTAATACAACACCAATAATATAAATAGTGGGAATACGAAAAAAAATATTTTTTAATTTGATAAACATTTTTTAATAGGTGCCTTATAAGATGGTTTTTCCATATATTTTTTAATTTGATAAACATTTTTTAATAGGTGCCTTATAAGATGGTTTTTCCATATATTCATTAAGTAACAAAAATATTAGAGCTATATAAAATAACATAGTTGAAATAGTAGGATAATATATACCGAAAAATTCTTTAGTTGCTTGAAAAAATTTCTCTAAAAATACAATAAGTTCTGAATTTTTTTCCAATCATTATCTATAAGCATATCAGTTGGATTTCGATTATGGGCATTAAAAATAAAGTTATAGGTCTTCTATAATCGTAAGCAACATGTAGTTGTTCATATAGAGAATTCCACCTAGTCGCTACTTCTTCAGGAATTTTTCTATAAGGTAGTCCACAATCGTGACAAGTTTTTTTATATTCTTTTTTTCTTTGTATTCTATTACTTTTAAAAATAAAGTTTATAGCAAATTATACTTTATTAAGAATGTCTTCAAAAGTGATAGACCATCCTTTACAACTAAGTTATAAATATGGCACACACATTTTATATGAAAATGATTAGAAAAATATGGAGTTAGTAGATTTTTTAAAAGTCTCACATCATAATTATTAGAAAAAACATTATCTAACTTAACAGTCATTATTTTGTCAGTTATACCATAATAATCGCAAACTTGATGAATATTTTCTGCAATAAAATTTCCGGTGTGCCTATCATCAATATATCTATATGCTAAAATACGTTTTTGCATAGACCAATTATGATCTATCCAATGACATGTTACATTTAAATAATCATGGTTGTTAGTACTACGACCTATATCAGACGTGATAGATACTTTGCTAGGAAAATGATATAATGCATAACGTAAATATTGTTGATATTCAGGTGCGAATTTAAAAACGTCTCTCCTAACAGTTGATCTAGAAAAACCGTTAAAAGAAGGATTATACATATCTCTTATGTAATGAATAAAATCAGGGGAGGAAGGAAATAAAAAAGCAAACTCTCCACCGTAACTAATTTTGCTATTGCTTCCCTATCTCTATGTTTATTGTATTTAGTACCTACAATTCCCCCGTCATCGGGTTAATTTGACCATGTACTTGGTCCGGGATACTATGTGAACATTGTCCCGACTTAGAGCGCATTGGTGCACCCGACCTTGTCCCGAATGTTCAAGACATCCCACCTAGCTTTGTGAAAGCTTTGTACATGTCTCAATAAACTTCTCGTCCCACCCTGACCTTTTCCCATTTTAAATTTATAAACATTTTTACAAATTTTGCATCTAACTACTTGATGCTCTTGGTCCCTATCAAAAAAATATCATGCAACTGATTTTAATTTTCGTTGTGTGGGGCATCGTCTCATACTAGGGGGATTAGGAGGCGTTCCAGTTTCAGTTTGAGGTGCACTAGTCGGTGTGTCATCTAGATTAGTTGATATGTCATCTAAATATCTTCTAAATTAAAGTGTGGTTCAGTTGCAGAATATATCTCATTATCTAATGGTATATCATTAAAAATTCAGTTTCATCTATATGAGTGTAATCAATCAAATCATCTTGTCTAGGAATATGATGACTAGAAGAAGTACCCCTGCCCTTTTTACCCTACTAGAAGAAGCACCCTTACTCTTAAATATACCTCTTAATCCTTTCATTTTAATTATGCAAATAAATAATTAAAATAAAGTAAGAATAATAATTTAAAGAAGGAACGAAGGTACCAAACGCCGACGTAACGTCGACTTGTAATCGAGGTTAAAAATTAAAACTTTGCTCGATGGATGATCCTCAAGTTAGTTGTCAACTTCACTTCGAATTTTTGAACTTTGATACAATTATACAAATGAGCAAATATATTATAGGAAAATTGAGTTGAGAGATTAGAGAGATTGTATGAAGATTTGTGAGATTAAAATGAAAAGAAAATGAGGTGTTTATAGTTGGAAAATTGGGTTAAAGTGTAAATATAGTAACTTACGGGTTACAAATAAATATTAAGTGGGTAGGGGGTTTATAGGGTGGGGGTAAAAATGCCCGTTGCACAACCAATCAAAAAATAAAATGGACGTTGTGCAACAATCATTTTTTGCAAAGAGGGTGTTGGAATTGAAACGGGGTCGGTGTCGGGTCGGGGCGGGTCCGGGGAGGGTCTGGCGTTGTACGGGCCTGTCGGGATGAGTCCAGGTCCCGTCCCGGTTTCGAGTCTCGATACCATTTTTTTAGAGGGGATCAGGGCTCGGTCGGGGTCGGGTCAGGTCCCGATACCATTTTCAAAATTTGTCATTATTTAAGATTAGAAAAATAAAATAAATTATTTTAAAATATAAAATTCCATCATTCTTACAAACAAAAATGAAATGCAATCACATACAGATGAAATAGATTATCATATTCTTTGCCATTATCACATTGAATATTTTTTATTTTCAGTTCAAATTGGGTACGGATGAATGCTCTAAATTTTAAGAATATGGAGAAAACTTGAGATTTCTTCGCTAACGGAAAGATTCATCAAAAAATTAGAATAATTGTCGCGCCCGATTTTGACCTGCGGGCTTCGCGACGCGATGGCGTCGATTCCCTCCGGATGGATTAAAAAATGCTTGCTTGAGGAGTCGCCACCTAATTATTCTAAGGTGAATTAGGGCACCTGAATGTTAACTAAAAGCTGCAAAATAACTCCAATTTTGTAGTCTGCGAAACTAATGAGATTCTAGGTAAGGGTTCTTTATTATCCTAAAGGGAAGGGGTTAGGCATCCTTTAAGATCCGCTAACTTGCGGTTATCCGATCAAATTCAGGTTAATTGTTATGCTAAGAAAAATACATGTTTTTACAAATATAAAAATAATGTTACAAGATGTTAATAAAATGATGCATTTTTGCACAAGTATGCATTTGTATGGCATTAATATACATGTAAAGCTGAAAAAAGTATAAATATGCATTTGTATGAAAATTGATAAAAATATATGCAATGTAAATTGTATGGGTGACGAGCCTAAAAATAGATAACCTAGCGATGGGTTTCCAATTTTAGACTACCCTATCAATTAATTCTATCTATTCTAAATGTTTCAATAATTTCGGGAGTACAATAATATTACAATACAGAATGAAAATAAAGATGAATTAAAGAAAGTAAAAGACAACAACAAAAATAAGAAATCTCCGAGGGGTATTTGCCTTCTTTGACTCTATCTTTGCAAGCTGCCAAGAATAAACGGTTAGAAACAATTGAATATACATAACTTCGGATTCGTATCCAAAACAATAAATGTTTTGATTACGGAGGGCTCAGACTCAAATTTTGAAAAGATCATTCCAATCACGTCGTGGCTGCGAACGTATGACTCGTTGGTCATTTTAGTTGCCTTGCCTACCGAACATGTTGGTCTCTTGGGTGAAAAAGATTTAAGTTTCATCCTTGCCCAGAAGTTTTATTTTCCGTCTTTACAAATGTGGAGGCCTCAAAAATCGACGGATATTTTTTCATCGGCCAAAATGCAGTACTTAATTAAAAAACAGTAAACAGTAAAACAGTACATATCCGTGGCACGGATGTTTAAAACAGAAAACAGAAAAGAGGGAAACGAAAGGAAAAAAAAAAGCGCGGCCTCGAATTTAATTTCATCGGCCTAAAATGCAGTATTTAATTCAAACGGTAAAAACAGTAAAACAGTAAAACAATAAAAAGTGCGGCCTCGAATTTAATTTCATCGGCCTAAGTGCAGTATTTATTTAAATCACTAAAACAGTAAGATATCCGTGTATGGATGTTAAAATGTGAAAATAAACACACAGTTTGCAATTAAAACGTAATACCCGAATTCTGAAATTTTTGGATTGAAGCAAGATTCGGAAAAATCAGACCCGGGTTCTGAACAGTGACCCGACCCGGAATCAAACAATTTTTTTTTGGAATTTTCAGATAACCAACAACAAAATATTAAACATAAAATCTGGAAAATTTATTCGAACCGGGTCGACCCGACCCGGAACAGTGATCCGGCCCGGATTTCGGGTTGACCCGACCCGGAATCAAACATTTTTTTTTGATTTTTCAGATAATAAACAACAAAATATAGAACATGAAATCTGGAAATTTATTCGAACCGGGTCGCCCGACCCGGAACAGTGACCCGACCCGGAACCGTGACCCCGACCGAAACAGTGACCCCGACCCGGAACAGATTTCCCCCAAATTTCAGGTAACCAACAGCACAATATAAACATACAAAAATCTGGAAATTAACCGAACCGGATCGACCCGGACCGGATGTTTTTCAACCCGAATCGATTTTCTCCAAATTTCAGATAACCAACAGTACAATATAAACATACAAAATATAGAAATTCATTCAAACCGGGTCGACCCGACCCGGAACAGTGACCCCGACCCGGAACAGATTTTTCTTTCCAATTTTTTCAGATAACCAACAAGAAGATATAAAAGCATAATAAAAAAATGGAAAAACTTGCCTAAATCGGTTGACCCGACCCGACCTGACAGTGAGCAAAAAGGGGCGAAATAATACCCGATTTCCGACGTTAGCTCCGACCAAAACTCCTTTTTTCCGGACAAAAAATTCACAAAAATTGACCCCAAAACAGTGAACAAAAGGGGGTATTTTATGGATGGGTTTTCGGATTTTAAGGGGTGTAGAGTGGCGGTGATGTGGCGGCAGTGGTGAGTTGAGTTGGTGTTGGGCGAGGTGACCGGCGACGTGGGGTCGCCGGTGTGGGGTGTGGGGGTCGCGTCAGGGTCAGGGGGTATGGGGTGTGCGGCGGCGACGTGGGGTCGCCGGTATGGGGTGTGGGGTGCGGGTGATGGGTATGGGGGTTGGGCGGCGATTTTTAAAAGAGAGAGAGAGGGTGATATATTTTTTAAGTGTTGTGGTGTAGGGTTTTGTTTTTAGGGTTATGTGTTTAAAGGGGGGAAATAAAGGGAAGGGGATTGGGCTGTTGGGCCGACCGGGTTGGGCCAAAAATGGGTTTTGTTTGTGGGATTTGGGTTGTGAATAATAAGGGGAAAGGGTGTTGGGCTTAGGAATAAAGGGATGGGTGTTTGGAATTGTTTTGGGTTAAATTGTTTTGGGTTAAGATGTAAAAAGGTTGAAATGGGTTATAGGTTTAAAATATAAAAAGGATTTTATTATATATATATATAAATAAATAAAAGCTTTGCAAAATTTATAAATTGTAAAGATGACAATATGATAAAAATATAATATTTGCGAAATGCTTGTGCTAAAAAAAAATAAAAATGCGATGTCGATTCGTCAAAATAAACTAACATATAATATTAGGATAAAAGTATGATTATGATATAAAAAATGCAAATGACAAATAAAATGCAAATAATAATAAAAATGATGATATATATACATATTTGTGCCTATATTTTAAAATTGTCTTAAGGTGTCAAAAATATTTAAAATTGTAAATAAAATCAGAAAAGATGGGACAAAATTGGGTGTCAACAGATGCCCCTCTTTGGCCGGAGACGATGAAAGAGTTTTCGGACAAAGAAGTTGACTGAGTAGCCAATTTTGTCCGGATCATCTGGACTCGAGGGAAGATTAGAGATGCATGGTAAGAAATAGAATCCCGAGGGCAAGAGAAGTTGCAAAAGATGGTGCAAATTCATGAAACATTGCCCCGGTGTCGACTTATGATGACACTGCTTGCAGATGTGGCGAGATACAGGGGGAAAGGCTGAACGATGTTCGAAGTACTTCCCCAATGCAGATGATGATGTAGCATATGCGTAATGAGATGACGTCGTTGCTTAGACGTTATGCAGATGGCGCCGTTGTATTGGCGTGATTGAAATTAAAATACCCGCATTAGAAGGTGGGCGCCTGACCGAAATTAAAATACCCGCATTCGAAGGTGGGTGCCTAACTGAAATTAAAATACCCGCATTGGAAGGTGGGTGCCTAAAATTGAAATACCCGCATTAGAAGGTGGGTGCCTGACTGAAATTAAAATACCCGCATTAGGAGGTGGGTGCCTGACTGAAATTGAAATACCCGCATTAGGAGGTGGGTGCCTGACTGGAATTCAAATACCCGCATTAGGAGGTGGGCGCCAAACAGAAATTGAAATACCCGCATTAGGAGGTGGGCGCCTGACTGAAATTTAAATACCCGCATTAGAAGGTGGGCGCCTGACTGAAAATGAAATACCCGCATTAGAAGGTGGGCGCCTGACTGAAAATGAAATACCCGCATTAGGAGGTGGGCGCCTGACTGAAATTAAAATACCCGCATTAGAAGGTGGGCGCCTGACTGGAATTAAAATACCCGCATTAGGAGGTGGGTGCCTGACTGAAATTAAAATACCCGCATTAGGAGGTGGGCGCCTGACTGAAATAAAATACCCGCATTAGGAGGTGGGCGCCGACTGAAATTTAAATACCCGCATTAGAAGGTGGGCGCCTGACTGAAAATGAAATACCCGCATTAGAAGGTGGGCGCCTGACTGAAAATGAAATACCCGCATTAGGAGGTGGGTGCCTAACTGAAATTGAAATACCCGCATTAGGAGGTGGGCGCCTGACTGAAAATTAAATACCCGCATTATGAGGTGGGTGCCTGACTGAAATTGAAATAACCGCATTAGGAGGTGGGCGCCTGACTGAAAATGAAATACCCGCATTAGGAGGTGGGCGCCTGACATAAATTAAATACCCGCATTAGGAGGTGGGCGCCTGACTAAAAATGAAATACCCGCATTAGGAGGTGGGCGCCTGACTGAAAATGAAATACCCGCATTAGGAGGTGGGCGCCTGACTGAAATTAAATACCCGCATTAGAAGGTGGGCGCCTGACAGAAATATAAATACCCGCATTAGGAGGTGGGCGCCTGACAGAAATTGAAATACCCGCATTAGGAGGTGGGCGCCTGAAATGACGTCGTTGTATTGACGTGATGCGTTTGTGACCCGCATGGGTTGAAATGACGTCGTTGCATAGACGTGGTGCGTTGAAGACGTCATTGTGTAGACGTGTTGTGCAAATGACACCGTTGCATAGGCGTGTTACTGATGACGCCGTTGTATGGGCGTGTTGTAGTGCTGTGAAAGATGTAAATGACGTCATTGCCGTCAGTTTGCTGTAATATGATTCCACGTTGTGTTGAATCTTCTGCCGATTCAAATTCCTGTGGACTGTGAATTGAAATGTCGTCCTTGCACGGACGAAAATGCGATGCGACGTCTTTGCCAAATTAAGCACACATGTTGCGGCTTCCTTGCCTTTGTCAACCTGAAGACCTGTACTCAAAGAAATTTGTGAGTTTGGGTGGCAGGGGTGGTTGATTCGCATTGACTTCGTAGTTTTTTTTTTTTTTTTTTTTTTTTTTTTTACGCTTGCAAGCTCATACTGGTTTAGATTGAAGACTTAGTTGTCTGGCATTTTCCAGGTCCATTGGCATATGCTTGCAGTGGACCCTTTAAAAAAAATGCCCCAGTTCCTGGTATATATGAAGATGATGAACTTCCAACTGGATAAAGCCGAGTTTGTGCGGGCCACTTGCTTGTCCTGTTAAGGCAATCATGTAAGCACATTGCGTTGTGTGCAAGATAATGGAAGAAAGATTTCAAATGGTGTGACCGAAGCCGATATAGGCCGCCTACGTATTCCGACAAAGGAAATCAGGTCATAACGTAGTTCGCTGTAAGCAAAAGGGATTGTGAAGAATTTTTTTTTTTTTTTTTTTTCAAAAATGGGGCCGAAGCCGATGTGGCTGCCTACGTATCCCGCCGTGGGAATCAGGTCATAACGTAGTTCATGTGGCAAAAGAGATTGTAAGGATTTTCTGAAAATGGGACTGAAGCCGATGTGGCCGCCTACGTATCCCGCCAAGGGAATCAGGTCATAACGTAGTTCATGACAAAAGGATTTTGTAAGGGTTTTCTAAAAATGAGACCGAAGCTGATGTGGCCGCCTACGTATCCCGCCGAGGGAATCAGGTCATAACGTAGTTCATGCAAGCAAAAAGGGATTGTAAGGATTTTCTGAAAATGGGACCGAAGCCGATGTGGCCGCCTACGTATCCCGCCGAGGGAATCAGGTCATAACGTAGTTCATGCGGCAAAAGAGATTTGTATTTGTAGAATGTTTATTTTATTTTTTTTTGTAAAAGAGTGAGTAGAGTTTGAAAAATGATGCAATATATTTTGCAAGGTTTTTTTTTTTTTTTTTTTTGTAAAAGAGTGAATAGAGTTTGAAAAATGATGCAATATATTTTGCGAGGTTTTTTTTTGAAAATATGAAAAAGACAGAATCATACTTTGACTTCAGTTGGTACCAACAATTAGTAATGTGCTTAGGGTTCCCGTTACTGCTCTCTGTATAACCGAGGCTGACTTCAAGGTACTTCCTACAGCTTCAGATGCTACCTCAGACATACCTGAGTATTGACACTTGCTTCAAGCCAAGGTTTTGACATATATGCATCCTCATGTTTCAAATGCCCTCACTGAAAGAAAGTCCCTTTCTCATATGTATTTTAGTATTTTGAACTTTGGGACGTCTAGAGAAGTACACTCACCCTCAGAAAGATGTTCAATGCATTCAATTGTGATACCATAGGCTTGGCCGTCATATAAGTATCCACTAATGTGAGAACCCTTGGTATAGGATCATGTAGGGCTTGTTATGGGTTTGTAATGTAGGCTTGGGGAAAGGAAAGGATATCATTTGGGTAAGGAGTGACTAATCCTTCCTTGAGCGTTGGAATATGTCCGCGCTTTGTATTTGTGTGCCTTGATGCCGATTTGCTTCTTTTTTCCCCCTTTATTTTGTACCGACTTCTTTTGAATATTTCGTTTGGAGTTTTTTCCCCTTTTTCGGAGTTTTTTTTTTTTTTTTTTTTTTTTGATTTTGATATTGTCGGGGCTTTTTACTTCATTTTTTGTGAAGTCGTCCCTTTGTTTTGTTTCATTTCCTCTTTTGGAAACATTGCAACTTCAACTCGGATCATTTTCAGCAATTTGCACATTTCTGATGCGCTCAAGGAAGTCGGGCCAAGAGAGGATAGTGCGTGCACGCACTCAGAAAGGGTATAGGCATAATATGTGGTTGTTAAAAAAAAATAGGCTTCAGGCTCAAAGGGGGAGTACTATGGATAATGTTATTTGGTAAGCTGAAAAGGCTCAAACGAATCAAAGAAAGCCTACGATCCTTTCCTATACCAAGTGTTACTCAGGATTTCGCCTCAACAAACGTTCGAGCCAAGTTCTAGATCACAATGCAATGCAATTGAACTTATTCTAAAACTCACCACACAATGCATATGAAACGATGAGGTTGGCTTTGTAAATATCTTGGAAGCATGCAAAGCAAATTTTTTAAGTGTCAACACAGGCGTGAATGAGAGGTATCAGAAGAATCTATGGTTTACCACAAAGTTAGTCTTCTCCGCTTGTTCTTTCCTATGCACACTCTTAACTGTGTTGGTATCAACCAAGTCAATCAATGATTCTTAAAATATATATAATTTTTTTTGTATTATTGAAAAAAGGGTACCGAACCCAAATAGGGTTGCCTACGTATCTCATCTTTGACGAGAATCAGGTGTGCGTAGTTCGTGCAGATAGGTTATAAAAATGTATGATTGAAAAAGAACTTATCCACGATAGGATAGTAAGTAAAAACTGTATGCAATGAAAAGTGATTGACAAATTAGGATGAATGCAATGGAAAAAAAAATGATTGTCCACAATAGGATGTAATGAAAAAAGATTGTCCATTAGGATGTAATGAAAAAAAAAAAGATTGATAAACCAGAATCATTTTTTTCATTTTTTTTATTTGTTTTTTTTTTATTTTTTGTTTAGGGTTTTTTTTTTAGGGGTGTCGCACCCGAGAAGGGTTACCTACGTATCACACCGTATGGTGAGAATCAGACACTCGTAGTTCGTAAGGATATGTTAAAAATGAATGACATAAAAAAAAATTATGTAACGAAAATTAAGCATCTCAACTGAATATGCAAAATATATATAAAAAACAAGTATAGACAACTAAAGTGACGCCTCGTTGACTCTGGTGTTGGCTGACTTTTTCCAGTCAAAACATCTTCCGGTCATCTTTGTGAAAGCCTTTGGCTTTGTTCTTTCCTGGAGTATATACAGGAATAATGTTTTACAACGACCGCCCCTAACTGTTCGCGAGGACGATCTTCCTGCAAAAATAAGAGCACCAGGTGAAAGGAGGAAAGTCACTAAAAGAATAATAAAATGTAGGAAAGTGACAGTATAGTCAAAAACTCCCCTGATTGCTGCACGAGGTCCGAGTCTTGGATGTTCAAGAACGCTTTATCATAGGGAAGTGACTCAATTTCTGTCCCTTTGTTGCAAGCGACATGGTATGATATGTAAAGAATTGAAGCATGTATTTATTACATTAAATAATATGTACAAAGTTAAAAGAAGAAAAATGGCAAACAAATTGTGCGAGAATTAAATGTGCGTCCTAACATGCATGGAGCCTCTTATGACAGAGGTGAGCCTAAACGCCAAATATGAGAGATTATAACAGAATAATCCAAGCTGTCAAACTACAATGCTTTTGTTGGAAATGAAGACAAAATGTATGTACATTTTCCAATATCGGCATGTCATGATTAGGCTTGGATTAGTCCATCATTATCACGCTACAAATAATATGTTGATGGTCGTTGGGGGAGCGAGACCCGTCGACAATTTTGGTGGATTTCTTAATTGTGGAGTCGATGCCAAGGATCGACCCACCTAATGTGTATGTATGCATGACTTAAAAATAAAATGTGGTATAGCTCTATCCTAAATTTTCTAAGATTTGGCTTACTTGACTCAAGGTTCCCGAGCGGACTACTCGAGTGAGAAGGCTACGCGGCCACCGGATGATCCGGTCACTCCGCGCATACGCCAACTCTCCTAAAATTTGGTAATTTGAAAGAATTTGCGGGTGCGCAAAACACACCTCGCGTGTAATGTGTGATAGTGTCAACTTTCCATAATGGAAGAAATATGAGCGGAATGCCAATTTAACGAAAGCAGTAAAAGAATATAGCAATTAAAGCAGTTAAACATACAAAATTTCAAAAAGGAAACAATTAAAAACAATAAATCAAATAACGAGCAATATAAAGCATAATAATAATTAACCTGAATTTGCTATGGTTAAGAACCTGAAAGTATCCCCAGTGGAGTCGCCATGCTTTCGCGCCGATTTTGACTGCGGGCTTCGCGACGCGATGGCGTCGATTCCCTCCGGATGGATTAAAAAATGCTTGCTTGAGGAGTCGCCACCTAATTATTCTAAGGTGAATTAGGGCACATGAATGTTAACTAAAAGCTGCAAAATAACTCCAATTTTGTAGTCTGCGAAACTAATGAGATTCTAGGTAAGGGTTCTTTATTATCCTAAAGGGAAGGGGTTAGGCATCCTTTAAGATCCGCTAACTTGCGGTTATCCGATCAAATTCGGGTTAATTGTTATGCTAAGAAAAATACATGTTTTTACAAATATAAAAATAATGTTACAAGATGTTAATAAAATGATGCATTTTTGCACAAGTATGCATTTGTATGGCATTAATATACATGTAAAGTGAAAAAAGTATAAATATGCATTTGTATGAAAATTGATAAAAATATATGCAATGTAAATTGTATGGGTGACGAGCCTAAAAATAGATAACCTAGCGATGGGTTTCCAATTTTAGACTACCCTATCAATTAATTCTATCTATTCTAAATGTTTCAATAATTTCGGGAGTACAATAATATTACAATACGTAATGAAAATAAAGATGAATTAAAGAAAGTAAAAGACAACAACAAAAATAAGAAATCTCCGAGGGGTATTTGCCTTCTTTGACTCTATCTTTGCAAGTTTGCCAAGAATAAACGGTTAGAAACAATTGAATATACATAACTTCAGATTCGTATCCAAAACAATAAATGTTTTGATTACGGAGGGCTCGGACTCAAATTTTGAAAAGATCATTCCAATCACGTCGTGGTCAACGAACGTATGACTCGTTGGTCATTTTAGTTGCCTTGCCTACCGAACATGTTGGTCTCTTGGGTGAAAAAGATTTAAGTTTCATCCTTGCCCGAAGTTTTATTTTCCGTCTTTACAAATGTGGAGGCCTCAAAAATCGACGGATATTTTTTCATCGGCCAAAATGCGGTACTTAATTAAAAAACGATGTGATAAAAAAGTACATATCCGTGGCACGGATGTTTAAAACAGAAAACGAAAAAGAGGGAAACGAAAGGAAAAAAAAAAAAAGCGCGGCCTCGAATTTAATTTCATCGGCCTAAAATGCGTATTTAATTCAAACGGTAAAAACGATAAAACGGTAAAACAATAAAAAGCGCGGCCTCGAATTTAATTTCATCGGCCTAAGTGCGTATTTATTTAAATCACTAAAACGAAGATATCCGTGTACGGATGTTAAAATGTGAAAATAAACACACGGTTTGCAATTAAAACGTAATACCCGAATTCGAAATTTTTGGATTGAAGCAAGATTCGGAAAAATCGGACCGGGTTCGAACGGTGACCCGACCCGAATCAAACAATTTTTTTTTGGAATTTTCGGATAACCAACAACAAAATATTAAACATAAAATCTGGAAAATTTATTCGAACCGGGTCGACCCGACCGAAAACGATCCGCGGCCGGATTTCGGGTTGACCCGACCGGAATCAAACATTTTTTTTTGATTTTTCAGATAATAAACAACAAAATATAGAACATGAAATCTGAAATTTATTCGAACCGGTCGCCCGACCCGAACGATGTTGACCCGACCGGAACCGTGACCCCGACCGAAAAAGCACGGTGACCCAGACCCCGGAACGATTTCCCCCAAATTTCGGGTAACCAACAAGACAATATAAACATACAAAAATCTGGAAATTAACCGAACCGGATCGACCGGACCGGATGTTTTTCAACCCGAATCGATTTTCTCCAAATTTCGGATAACCAACGGTACAATATAAACATACAAAATATAGAAATTCATTCAAACCGGGTCGACCCGACCGGAAAACGATGACCCCGACCCGAACAGATTTTTCTTTCCAATTTTTTCGGATAACCAACAAGAAGATATAAAAGCATAATAAAAAATGGAAAAACTTGCCTAAATCGGTTGACCCGACCCGACCCGACGGTGAGCAAAAAGGGGCGAAATAATACCCGATTTCCGACGTTAGCTCCGACCAAAACTCCTTTTTTCCGGACAAAAAATTCACAAAAATCGACCCCAAAACAAAGAACAAAAGGGGGTATTTTATGGATGGGTTTTCGGATTTTAAGGGGTGTAGAGTGGCGGTGATGTGGCGGCGGTGGTGAGTTGAGTTGGTGTTGGGCGAGGTGACCGGCGACGTGGGGTCGCCGGTGTGGGGTGTGCGGGTCGCGTCAGGGTCAGGGGGTATGGGGTGTGCGGCGGCGACGTGGGGTCGCCGGTATGGGGTGTGGGGTGCGGGTGATGGGTATGGGGGTTGGGCGGCGATTTTTAAAAGAGAGAGAGAGGGTGATATATTTTTTAAGTGTTGTGGTGTAGGGTTTTGTTTTTAGGGTTATGTGTTTAAAGGGGGGAAATAAAGGGAAGGGGATTGGGCTGTTGGGCCGACCGGGTTGGGCCGAAAATGGGTTTTGTTTGTGGGATTTGGGTTGTGAATAATAAGGGGAAAGGGTGTTGGGCTTAGGAATAAATGGATGGGTGTTTGGAATTGTTTTGGGTTAAATTGTTTTGGGTTAAGATGTAAAAAGGTTGAAATGGGTTATAGGTTTAAAATATAAAAAGGATTTTATTATATATATATATAAATAAATAAAAGCTTTGCAAAATTTATAAATTGTAAAGATGACAATATGATAAAAATATAATATTTGCGAAATGCTTGTGCTAAAAAAAAATAAAAATGCGATGTCGATTCGTCAAAATAAACTAACATATAATATTAGGATAAAAGTATGATTATGATATAAAAATGCAAATGACAAATAAAATGCAAATAATAATAAAAATGATGATATATATACATATTTGTGCCTATATTTTAAAATTGTCTTAAGGTGTCAAAAATATTTAAAATTGCAAATAAAATCAGAAAAGATGGGACAAAATTGGGTGTCAACAATAATCATCCAAAAATAGAACATAATAATGATGGCCCAAAGAACTTAGAATGGGAGATGTCCATAAATCGCTATGAATAATGTCAAAAGGCATTAAAGTACGAGAAGTAGAGGCTACAAATGGTAATCTAACATGTTTCCCTAACGGACAGGAATGACAAATTGTGTAGCACGCGTACCCTTACAATAAATAAAATTGTTTTTATGCAGGGAAGAAATAATTGACAACCTAGGATGACCCAAACGTGCATGCCACAAGGAAGGAGCTAGAGTTGCAAACGTCGACGACATGGCTTTACTCGAGGAAGTGGTGGTGGTTGTGATTGGATAAAGATATCCCCAACTATTGAATCTCATGAGAGGTATCCCTGTTTTAAAATCATTCACAAAAAACACAAATGGATCAAAATTAACAGAAACCCAATTATCACTGGTGAATTTTCGGACAAACACCAATTTTTTTATTAAGTTAGGGGCATGAAGGGTATTTTTCAAGACAAGAGGATGATGAGGGGGAGATAAAATTGAATGACCGGAACCACATATTGGAATTGAGTTGCCATTACCAACAATAGTGTCGGGATCGAATTCGGGCACTCAGCATTGAAGGCTTGCTGACCCGACCCGGAACGCTGCTGGTTGTTGTTGTAAGAACCCGAGAAATTTGGCCTATGATTGGGGCCCAAGTTCCCTGGAAATAACTGGGAGGGTAGTATGTGGGACTAGGCCACTGGCCGCTAGTCCAAGCCCACTGCCAAGGGGCCCAGGGCTGAGACCAGGAGGGCTTGGGCCCAGAACCTCGAGGCCTACCGCCGATGTTGTTACTATTTCGTTCGCCGCTGTTGTTTCCACCGCGATTTTTCCCATTATTTTTACGGTTTTGACCCTTCTTGCCACCACCGTTATTGCGGTTTTAGTCCGAATTGTCAACAAAACCGTGAGAGTTATTAGACGTAGTCATCATTGCGATGGAACTTGCGTAGGTAACCACCATTTTTGCCAAGCCGGCTTCTTCTAACGTGAGCATCGAACGGTCTTGATAAAAAGCTGGAAGTGGATTACTTTGACGGAGTAAAGTCCCAACTCCATTATAGGCCTCAGATAGGCCTGCAACCATTTGTAGAATAAGACGATTATTGGTAATAGGCACTCCAACGTTACGGAGTTGGTCCGCTAATTCCTTGAGCCATTTACAATAAGCTGAAACATTCGGGAAATCTTCTATGCTGACTTGTGAAAATTCTTGCTCAAGAGTGACAACTCGGGAATGTTTGTTATCCTGGAATATATCACGCAATCTATTCCAGGTAGCCATAGCCGTGCCTGGTTCAATGATCGTCTGTAACATATTGGTAAAAATAGTGGAGTAAATCTACTGAAGGACGGTAGCATCAAGGGTTATCCATAACTTAGGATTCTCCTCAGGGGTAGGTACATCTTGTGTGCCAGGTGCCGGAGGAATTATGTGATAGATGACTTGATGTGAAATTGCGTGAATTTTGAACAATTCCGCCCACGTCGCATATTGGACGTTTTCCATTTCAAGATCAATAGGGATGTGGTTCTTGATGTTGGAAATAGCAAGGGCAGTATGAAACATGTTCTTCGTGGTGGACATAATGAAATAAAAATAATTTTGGAGGGATTATAGAAGGAAATTTAGGAAAAGAAAGAGAAAGAACGCTCGGAACCGAGAGAGGATTGGTCGGATTTCGAGAACAATTTTGGGAGAGGAGCGGAAGTATTTGAGTCCTAGACTTCTGATAACATGTAAGAATATAATCCCTTGATTATTTTCATTAATGAATGAATACATATACAATTTACAATCTCCATACTATGGAAAATCTATTCATATTCTAATCCCAAAATCCTATTATGTTTGTACAAGAATTCTATAGCTATTGTAAGTGTACAATGCTAATTAAATACAACAATACATTACCAAAACTAACTCCCAAACCGTGATATACACGGTTATGTATACCATATATATCACGATCCAACTAGGCTTGTGTTTCCGTGATATACGCGGTATACACAAGGCATTGTATATGCTGTGTATATCGTGTATATCTCGGTATACTTTATCACTTTCCTAATTAAACCTACACTGATAGAGAATTGATGGCTGAACAGAGAATGTGCAAGCAACAAGAGAGAATCACGAAGGAAGAAAAAGCCAGCACCTGTAATATATTCAAATGGACCCTTTTGGCATGACAAATTCAATGCAACAACTGCTGGTTATGTAAAGCAGTTCGGGAAGTAAATAAATATTACAAGTGTTAGAAAGAATAAACAAACAAGCCAATATTAGAATTTCTGCAAGCTAGTTGAGTCTTGAATCTTGATAACCTGAAATCAAGAAACACTAAATCTGAATTGTTACAATTGTGGCTGAGTCGAGAGATGACTCTCTGTCTTTAAGACAAGATTGCCCAGTATATATGATTTTACGTTAGTGGGCAATAGTCTTCCAAGATAAAACAACAACTAATCAACACTACAAAGCAAATAAGTTGATTCTGACGAAGAAAACAAACACGAAATGACTTGTTGATTTAGAGGAAAAAGGAAGGAAGAGTTTCTGTTTCTGTTGCTCAGTTTTTGGACAGATTTTGACTTGTTTTTCATCCTCTCTCTTCTCTATAACTCTTCCTCAAATCTGTTTCAGAAGGTTATATAGTGTTTAGGAGGAGGAGAGGTGATTAAGAGGCCCTTTAAGAGGTGTAATCATAGGTATTCATGGCCAGAAATGTTTTGTAGTAAGTGCAAAACATTTCAGAAGTTTAATGCCAAACCTAAAACTCCAGGGATCAAACTGTAAATACTAAACGGTTTGGGGTCCAAAAAAGATAATATTAGAATCCCAGAGCTTTCGACCCACGACCGGACCGGACGGGCGGCGGCGGCGCGCGTGTGGACTTAGCCTCGAACCCAAGCACACCTAGGTCCTCCCTCTTTCAAACACATGGGTTATCCCTTAGGGTCCCAAACCTTTATCCATTTTTGAGGCTTATAAAAAGAACAATTTTTCATTTTCCCACCGATGTGGTAGATTTGTCCCACACCATATTTCCATGTCTCAAACACCTTACTTCGTAGACCAATATCTCTTTCATTTATTAACAAAATTTGACGATCCTTGGCCCTAGGGTCATCTACTCACTTAGTAGATTATGCACGTGTGAAGAAACAAACCTCCAACATGCGGAACTCTAGTGTTTAAGTCATTAAACATGAGTGGACGCAACCTCCCACCAAAGACAAATTTCCAACAACAACAAGCAAATGGCTTACATATAATATGGTCATGAGTCTATTTTTGACTCAGAAGAAAGCTCTCCAATTTAATCTCAACGTCCATGAAAAGCGGAACTAGGTTATAATTATTAAATAAGTTGAATTATTGTTAGTAGTTTTATAAATTGGCAAAATCATAGTATGTGGAAGCATTGGTGAAACGTGGCTAGAAAAGTTTGTGCCACGTTTGAGCTTGCTGAATCCTTTGCAGTTAACTTGCAAAGAAAATCTTACGTGAGTTAAGATCTTCCAAAGATGTAGGGACAAATATTATATACATAATGACGCTATTAATTTAGAGTGAGACTAGGTAGAAGCATAAACTTTTCGTAGCCGTTTTTCTATCCACGTGGAACAAAGACCTATCGAATACCAACATTAAACAAACGGTTTTGTGTTCTATTTATGCACTGATGATCATTTAAAAAGTATTACTACCACAATTATGTCTTTTTATAAGATACTTCCTCTCTGTATCAAAAAAAGTATTCACTTGATCATTTACATATTTTTAAGAGAATATTAACTTCTATACAAAAATAAATAATTTGACTAAAATGTTCCTAATTAAATAGATATTGCGATATAATCACCTAACATTTAATAAGGGCATATCTATAAAAATAAATTTTTTTTTGATTTGGTAAACGAACACTCTTTCTGACTCAAAAAATAAAGTCTAAGTAAACACTTTTTTTTTATCCGGAGAGAGCACTTATTAGAAATTATGAAACATATGGTAAGAATTACTCCCTCCATTCACTTTTACATGTCCGGTTTAGACTTAATACATTCTTTAAGAAATAATAATTGAGATGAGTAATTTATTATAATATTCATATTAATTGATATTTAGTTTTACGTCTTGAAAATAATTTGGGGAATGAGTAATTAATGTTAAGGACCGGTCCTTTCCCGGACCCCGCGCATAGCGTAAGCTTAGTGCACCGGACTGCCCTTTTTAAGTAATTAATGTTAAGGATAAAACATGAAAAAATTATGTTTTTCTCTTGATATTTGTAAACGTGTAAATATAGGAAACCATATATTCCCTACCCATAATTAGAATATTTCCATATATTGTGTAAATATAATTATAGTAAGACTAGGATTCCTCTTTTGTATAGGCTTAGGATTCCTATTGTATAAGGGATGAATATTGTACTCTATATATACCTTGATATTAATGAAAGACTCCCCAAGGAGATTAATATCATCTCACATGGTATCAAGAGCCAAATAAACAAAACCCTAAAAACCTTACTCTTCCACAGCCGCCGGCTGCCTCTCCTACGCCGCGGCCCTCCCGGATTTTCTTCTTGCTTTTAGGGTTTTGTTCTTCCTTTCTTCTCTTCTCTAAATGGCTATCCCTGATTCTTCCACACTTTCTAACGCCTCTACCTCCACAAATCCCACCACAAAGTCATCACCCCCGTTTCATCCTGCCTTTACTGTTTCCAACATCAAGAACCATATTCCCATTATTCTTGATCAAGAAAACAACCTGTATTCTCCCTGGGTTGAACTATTTCGCAATCATGCATGTCTCTATAACATGCTTGACCATATTGATGACACTATTCTGCGCCCTACGGAGGTTGATGATTCTATCTGGCATCGTCTCGACGCCGGCGTCAAACAATGGATATATAGTAGTATCTCTCAGGATTTGCTCCTTACTATCATGAAATCTGACTCCACAGCCCTTGACTTGTGGAATCATTTGGAGGAAATTTTTCAGGACAACAAGCACACTCGTGCCGTGTATTTGGAAGAACCAGTTCAACAAAACACGTCTTGAAAACTTCTCCACTGTCTCTGAGTACTGCAAGCAGCTTAAATTTCTAGCGGATCAACTCTCCAACATCGGCACGCCTGTCACTGACGATAAAATGGTGCTACAAATAATTTCTGGCCATACTAAGGGCGAATATGATACTTTGGCCACCATAATTCAACAGGCAGATCCGCTACTGAGTTTTAACAAAGCTTGCTCACAATTGTTGCTCGAAGAAACCCGTCGTGCTAAGCAGGATGAGTACGCCCAGCAGGTGTTAGCTGTCGACACGCAACCCCAAGATCAGACGCCACCAGATAACTCCCAACAGCGGCAGGGCCGCGGCGACAAGGGTGGAAAAGGCCACGGTGGTAGAGGAGGTCGTGGTCGTGGCAAGGGTCGCGGTCAACAGAACCAACAGCAGCAACAACAACAGAGATCGCAGAACAACTGGGCCGCGGCTCCTCAGCAGTTCGTCTACGCGCGCGCGGCGCGCCCCCGATGCGAGCGCGCGCCCCCCGCATGCGAGCCGCGCGCCCCGGTTCGAGTCGCGGCGCCAAGTCCATTCCAGTACCAGCAGCCATACAATCCATATTCTTACCCCGGTTTGTTAGGCCCCGCTCCAGCCCCACAACAGGCCTACTTCATGCAAGGTCAGGTCCCGCAGCCCTCCTCCGGCATGACACCCACTGAGTTGGGTCGGGCGTTCGACACCTCTCTCTATGAAACGACTCGACAATACTTGGTACATGCACTCGGCGCCACATCTCATGTCACCCAGTCTGCAGGTACTATTCCTAAACTGTTTAGTTTAAAGCATCCTCAATATGTTACAGTTGGTAGTGGACAACGCATTCCAGTTAAGGGTTATGGTACCTCATACACACAACCTCCTCATCCACCATTCTCCCTAAAAAACACCCTATATGCACCACACATGATTAACAACCTCATATTTGTCCGCCAATTTACTCGTAATAATTCTGTCTCTGTGGATTTTTACCATTTTGGTTTTAATGTGAAGGATCTTCATACGGGGACACCTCTTAAGAGATGCAATAGCACGGGGGATCTCTATCCATTCACTTCCACCTCCGCTGCCAGATCTTGCTCTCCCGTCACTCTAGCGGTTGTTTCTTCTTCAACTTGGCATAATAGGCTTGGTCATCCAGGGTCCCAGGTTTTTAATTTTCTTAGAGGCAACAATTTCATTGCTTGTAATGGGAAACTTGCCCAAAATTGTGTTTCTTGCTCTTTAGGCAAACATATTCGTCTTCCGTTCAAATCATCTACTAGTGTTACATTTTCTCCTTTTGATATCATACATGCCAATTTATGGACATCTCCTATCTCTAGTTCTCTCGGTCATAAATACTATCTTGTGTTGCTTGATGATTTTTCACACTACGTTTGGTTATACCCTCTTAAATTTAAATCGGAAGTGTTTGTCAAATTTCTTGAGTTTCGCAAGTTCATTCAAACACAATTTGGAAAAGGCATAAAATTATTTCAGTGCGATAATGGTCGTGAATTCAATAACTCTATGTTTCACCACTTTTGTACCAATAATGGCATGGTCTTTCGCTTCTCCTGCCCTCACATCTCACCACAAAACGGTAAAGCTGAAAGAATCATCCGCAATTAACAATATGATTCGCACCTTATTGATTCATGCCTCCCTCCCTCCACCCTTCTGGGTCTATGCTGCTAAAATGTCAGAATACACTCTAAATATTCTCCCTACTAGCACTCTTCATAATATGACCCCTACCGAAATCCTCTACCGAAATCCTCTACCATAGAATCCCCTCTTATGATCATCGACGGATTTTTAGTTGTCTGTGCTATCCCAACCTTAGCTCCACCGCCCCTCACAAGCTCGCTCCTAGGTCCACTCCATGTGTCTTTCTAGGATTCCCGCCGAACCATAGGGGCTATCTATGCTATGACTTGTCGACTCGTCAGATCCATATATCTCGTCACGTCACATTCGATGAGACCACATTCTCGTTTTCGAATCTTCCAAAATTCCAAAAATAGGACTACTCATTTCTTGACGAGTCTACCATCTCTCCCCTCATAATCGAACAACTCACATCCTCTATTCCGTCGTCAGAGCCGCGGCCTCAAGGGGAGGCGCCGCGACGCCTGATTTCCCGAGAGCAATCTTTTGAAACACCGTCGACAGCGCCGCGACCCTGTGCTGAGGCGCCGCGGCGCCCAAACTTCAGAGAAGCCTGTCAACCTTCTAGCGCCGTGACTCTCGATCCAGGAGCCGCGGCGCCTCCGACGGCTTATCCCCCACCTTCTCCTTATCTGACTTTACCCCCCGTCTTAGACACCACTCCGCCACCCACTGTCCCTACCCATCTAATGAAACTCGTTCAAAGCATGGAATCTTCAAACCCAAAGTCCATTTCAACTTGTCTTCCCAAACCATCTCTCCACTTCCAAAGAACCCAAAATTGGCCAAACAAGACCCTAATTGGAATCCGACTATGTATGAGGAATTAAATGCTTTAACTAAATAGCACACGTGGGATCTAGTACCTAGACCTGAGGGGGTGAATGTAATTCGTTGTATGTGTCTATTTCATCACATGTTCAGAGACAATGGGGATCTTGAGAGGTATAAGGCCCGTCTTGTGGCTAATGGCACAAATCAGCATGAGGGCATTGATTGTGGTGAGACCTTCAGCCCGGTTGTCAAACCAGCTACCATCCGCACAATTTTGAGCATTGCCATGGGCAAACACTGGCCGATCCATCAGCTTGATGTGAAGAATGCATTCTTACATGAGGATCTGAAAGAGACAGTCTACATGCATCAGCCACCAGGGTTCACCCATCCAACAGTTCCTCACTATGTGTGCCGTCTCCGTAAGTCACTATATGGCCTGAAGCAGGCCCCCCGTGCATGGTATGATCGCTCGGCCAGGTATATCTTGCGGATTGGGTTTGTATGCAGCAAGAGTGATATATCACTTTTCATTTTTCATCGAGGTAGTAGCACTGCTTACTTATTACTTTACGTGGATGATATTGTTCTTACTGCCTCCTCCGACGGATTGAAAAATGAGATTATTGTCTTGCTCAAGTCCGAATTTGCAATGACTGATTTAGGGAAGCTGAGTTACTTTTTGGGGATATCAGTGACCAGGTCTGCCAATCATATGTTCTTGTGTCAGCGTAAGTATGCAGAAGAGATTGTGTACAGGGCTAAGATGACGAACTGCAAAGAGGTGCCTACTCCAGTTGATTCCAAATATAAGCTCAGTGCTATGGATGGTGCTCCAGTATCTGATCCTACTCTGTATAGGAGCCTTGCAGGTGCAGTTCAGTATCTCACATTCACCAGGCTAGACATAGCTTATGCTGTTCAGCAGGTGTGCTTATTCATGCATGCCCCCAGGGACTCATTTCACTGCTCTTAAGCGTATCATTCGATACATTAAGGGCACTCTTGATTATGGTTTGCACCTATATCCCTCTGCACCAGACAGGTTGCTTTTATATACGAATGCATATTGGGCAGGATGTCCGGACACGCGACGCTCCACCTCCGGCTTTTGTGTTTTCTTAGGGGATAATCTGATTTCTTGGTCTGCCAAGCGACATGCTACCCTATGTCGCTCCAGTGCCGAGGCTGAGTATAGAGGCGTTGCAAATCTAGTAGCTGAGATTTGTTGGCTCAGAAATTTACTGTTAGAACTTCAGTGTCCTTTGCGTCAGGCATCTATTGTGTATTGTGATAACATCTCTGCCATCTATCTTTCTCATAATCTGGTTCAACATCAGCGAACCAAGCTTATTGAGATAGACCTACACTTCGTTCATGAGAAAGTTGCGTTGGGCCATGTCAGAGTGTTACATGTTCCATCATCCTATCAGTATGCAGACATATTTACCAAAGGACTTCCCAGACAGTTATTTCTTGACTTCAGATCCAGTCTCAGCGTCCGGCCTCCTCCCGCTCCGACTGAGGGGGTGTGTAAACGTGTAATATAGGAAACAATATATTCCCTACCCATAATTAGAATATTTCCATATATTGTGTAAATATAATTATGGTAAGACTAGGATTCCTCTTTTGTATAGGCTTAGGATTCCTATTGTATAAGGGATGATTATTGTACTCTATATATACCTTGATATTAATGAAAGACTCCCCAAGGGAGATTAATATCATCTCACAATATTCTAAAAGTGACGAGTAAAGTGAAAATGTATTTTTAGTATAGTGAAAAAATAAAAGTCAACAGAGAGTAATTGATAACCCGAAGAAAATAATACTCCCTTTTTCCATTTTACTTGTTCATGTTTGACTTAATACACCTCTTAAGAAGCAATAAATAAAATGATAATTTTACTATATCAATCCTCATTATTATAAGTCATCTAAAATATTAGAAATGAATTGGAAAGGATTTGTGCTTAATAATAAGGGTAAAATATATATAGAATGGTAAATTATCTCTTGATTTTTCAAACTTAACAAGTAAAAGTGAAAATCTATTTTTATTATAATGGTCAAGTAAAAATCAACGGAGCTATTAGGGATTACTATTTAAATGACACTGATATAACAAAAACTTCTTTCCACTGCTAGTGTATTCTCCTATCAATTTAAATATATAAACAAATAGGACTAGTTGCTAGAAAACAACTTATCTTATTCTGCAGACCCCTCTTAAAGAAAATATCTGAATTAGGGCATATGATCACTACAGACATGTTTTCATCAACTTCAATCACTATAAGAAGTAAGAAAATTATGGCGACCCTTAAAGTTGCCACAATAATAAGGGGTTTCATGCGACTACAAATATTCTTCCCAGAAAAAGATATTAATAGTAGTGAGTTGTTAAGTTGCATCAAAAGGTAAGTTTATTTGTGGCAATTGAAAAGAGTCACCACAAAGTGAATGTTTTAGCATTGCTAACCACCAAATCAATATTGTTAAACAGAGCAATATACCCGTGATCTACACCCAATATACAGAAGTGTATATCACGGGCAATGCAGTGGATTCGGCAGTGGGCTTTCCAGCAGCCCAGACCTAGCAGTGTGGCTGAGGCCCATCACGTTACGGTAGCCTGTAGGCAGTGTAGGATATTGTATATTAGGAAAGTATATTTGTAGTATATTGTAGTGTATTTGTTACCTAAATTAGGATTATACACTTACCATAATTGTATAGTTAGAATTATGGTAGAATAAGATTTTAGGAGTAGAATAGGAATAGGATTCTCCTATTTGGTAACTTGAATATATAACTTTTAAATTAATAAAAATAATCAAGGGGATTATTTCTTTCATGGTATCAAGAGACTAGGTCTAACAAAAAATTTCTCTCCCAAATTTTGTACCATTCTCGGCCGAAACCCCCCCTTCGGGTTTCTCTTCCGAAATACGTCTTCCGCACTCAAAATCTCTCTTACTATTCCCAAATTTCTCCTCCTTCTTTGTTCTTTCAATATGTCTAAGCATAATAATCATCCTTCCCTCATGGTTTCTAACGTCAAGAACAATATCCCTATTGTGCTTGAGATGGAAAACGTCTAATATGCGACGTGGGCAGAATTGTTTAAAATTCACGCTATCTCCCATCAAGTTATTCATCACATCATTCCTCCCGCTACATCTCTCCCGCGGAGGATCCTCAGTTATGGATTACTCTTGATGCTACCGTTCTCCAGTGGATCTATTCCACTATTTCGGTTGACCTTTTACATACGATTATTGAGCCGGATACCATGGCTATGAATACCTGGAATAGATTGCGTGACATATTCCAAGATAACCAACATTCACGTGTCGTCACACTCGAGCAGGAATTCTCTCTAGTTCGCATGGAAGAATTTCCAAACGTATCTGCATATTGCAAGAAACTCAAGGAGTTGGAGGATCAACTCTGTAATGTTGGCGCACCTGTAACAAATAATCGTCTGGTTCTACAATTAGTTGTCTGCCTTTCGGAGGCCTATAAAGGCGTTGGAACTCTCCTTCGTCAAAGCAACCCTCTTCCCACCTTTTATCAAGCCCGCTCCATGCTTACTTTGGAAGAAGCCAGTTTGGCTAAAAAGGCGGCTACCGGAGCAATCCCCGTCATCATGATGACGTCCTCCCCAAGTTCTTTAGGTTTTGTTGATAATTCAGGCCAAAACCATACTCATGGTGGAGGCAAAAATAATCGTAAGAATAATAATAAAAACCGCGGGGCCAAACGCGGCGGTTCCGGTAGTCAGCAAGCAGGCAGTGGGCCCCGTCCAGTGAATAATGGCCCACCACCCTCCTGGTCCCAGCAGTGGAGCCCATGGCAGTGGGGATGGGGCAGTGGGCCGTGGGCCAGCAGCCTCTACTTTCTAGCAACTCCCGGCAACCAGTGGGCTGGCCAGCCTTTCAGGCCAACAATCAGCAGTGGCGGCCCGGCGGCCACCGGCCCGCAACGCCGGTTCCCAAAGCGGGTACGGCCCAGTTCAATCCTGTCCTGGAATACTTGGGCCCCGACCTCCGCAAGCTCACCATGCAGCAGGACCCACTCAGACCGATATCGAGGCCGTGATGCACACATTGGGTTTGACTCAACCGCACTCAAATTGGTATATGGACACCGGTGCCACTACCCACATGACTTCCAATTCAGGTACTCTCTCATCTTATTCCAATTTGAGCAACCCTCGGGGTATAATTGTTGGTAATGGCAACTCTATTCCAATTCAGGGTTATGGTAAAAAAACGTTGTCTCCCCCCAATCCACCCCTTATCTTGAAAAATACTTTACATGCCCCCAAATTGATTAAAAACTTAGTGTCTGTCCGAAAGTTCACCACTGACAATTCCGTTTCTGTTGAATTTGATATGTTTGGTTTCTGTGTGAAGGATTTCAAGACGGAGAGTCATCTCATGAGGTGTGATAGTAGGGGGCATCTGTATCCTATCATGCCCGATTTCAGTCCATCGAGTCAAGCTTTGTCATCAGCCTTTGCAGCGATTTCTCCTTCCTTGTGGCATGCTCGCCTTGGTCATCCGGGATCCTCTATTTTATCCGCTTTAGATAAAAATAGTTTTATTTCTTGTAAGGGTATGAGTCGTACTCCAATTTTTCAATCTTGTTCGTTAGGAAAAATTGTTAAGCTGTCATTTGTAGACTCCAATTCTCATACTTCAATGCCATTTGATATTATTCATAGCGACCTATGGACGTCTCCTGTTCTATTTTTGTTAGGTCATCGATATTATGTTCTTTTTTTGGATGATTATTCTAAATTTTTGTGGACGTTTCCAATTGCCAATAAATCACAAGTGTTTTCTGTCTTCTTAAAATTTAGAGCATTCATTAGAACACAATTCGAAAGAGAAATAAAAAATATTTAGTGTGATAATAGGAAAGAGTATGACAATAGGGTGTTTCGGGAGTTCTGTGATAATAATGGGATCAATCTTCATTTTTCGTGCCCTCATACATCTTCTCAAAATGGGAAAGCCGAACGCAAAATTCATTCCATAAATAACATTGTCCGCACTCTCTTACTTCATGCTTCCGTACCCCCATATTTTTGGCATCATGCTCTGCAAATGGCAACATATCTCCTAAACATAATTCCTTCCAAAGATCTGACATATTCTTCCCCCCTCCAAAGTTTATATAATAAGAATCCTTCTTATTCTCATCTTCGGGTTTTGGATGCTTGTGTTATCCGTTATTCCCATCCACCACAATTAACAAACTTCAGGCCCGGTCTACTCCGTGTGTGTTTTTGGGTTATCCATCAAATCATCATAGTTACAAATGCTTTGATTTATCCTCCAAGAAAATCATCATTAATCGCCATGTAATTTTTGATGAAGCTCAATTTCCATTTACTAAAGTCTATACTCCCGAGCCTAGTTCATATAATTTTTTAGATGATGGTATATCTCTGTATATTACTCATCATTTTTCGGACATATCCCGCACCCAAAATTCTCCAGTGGGCCCACTGCCTGCTGGCCCTACTGTCCCATCACAGATTCCAGTTACTGGATCAATCCTAACAATTGGGCCAGTCCTGCCCAATTCTGGAACTGGTCTAGTGCTCCAGATTTCCGATTTGGGCCAGCAGGCCCACTGCCTGCTGGCCAGTCCATCACGAGCCCAACAAATTCACTCAATTCTTCCTCGAGTCATAGACCGGTCACTCGTAGTCAGCGGGGTATTTTTACACCTAAAAGACAATTTAATTTACATTCTAATATCTCTAAATCCCCCTTGCCCTGTAATCCTGTGTCCGCTTTAAACGACCCGAATTGGAAAATTGCTATGACTGATGAATATAATCCTCTTATTGATAATAAGACGTGGGAGTTAGTGCCCCGTCCATCTGGTATTAATGTTATCAGGTCTATGTGGATTTTTTCTCATAAGGAGAATTCAGATGGGTCATTTGCTCAACATAAGGCGTGGGTTGTGGGTGATGGTAAGACTCAGCAGGTTGGGATAAATTGTGGTGAGACGTTTAGTCCGGTGGATAAGCCGGCTACCATTCGCACTGTGCTTAGCTTGGCTCTTTCAAAGGCATGGCCTATTCATCAGTTGGATGTCAAGAATGCTTTCCTATATGGTGATCTCAAGGAAACAATCTATATTCATCAGCCGTTGGGATTCATGGATCCCAACCTTCCTCATCATGTCTGTTTAGTGAAGAAGTCCTTATATGGGCTTAAGAAGTCTCCACGGGTCTGGTATACGAGGTTTGCTGACTTTGTTTTGACTATTGGGTTCGCTCACAGCAGGTCAAATAATTCTTTGTTCATCTACCGTCGTGGTTCGTCCTTGTCCTACATTCTATTTTATGTGGATGATATCATTTTGACTACCTCTTTCGATGCCTTACGCCAATCTATCATGGCCATGCTTAGCTCTGAGTTTGCTATGAAAGACTTAGGGCCCTTGAGTTACTTTTTGGGGATTGCCGTCAAGCGTCATTCAGATGGTTTGTTTTTGTCTCAAAGAAAGTATGCGGCTGAGATCATCGAGAGGGCCGGGATGTCATCCTGTAAGTCCACTTCCACTCCAGTTGATACAAAGCCCAAGCTGAGTGCAGAGGCCGGCGCACCATACGAGGACCCGATCCGCTATTGCAGTCTTGCAGGGGCCCTTCTGTATCTTACTTTTACAAGACCGGATATTACGTATGCCGTCCAGCAGGTGTGTTTATTCAATAATGATCCCCGAATTGAGCACATAAATGCAATCAAACGCATCATTAGGTATATTCAGGGTACATTGGACTATGGTTTGCGTTTATATCCTTCCTCGCTATCCACACTTGTTTCATACACAGATGCTAATTGGGGTGGTTATCCAGACACCAGACGGTCGACGTCTGGCTACTGTATGTTCCTTGGCAACAACTTGGTCTCCTGATCTGCGAAGCGTCAGGCGACTCTATCTCGCTCAAGTGCCGAGGCAGAATATCGAGGGATAGCTAATGTGGTCTTAGAATCATGTTGGTTACGTAACTTGCTTTTAGAGCTTCATTGTCCCATTCAGAAGGCGACCTTAGTATATTGTGATAATATTAGTGCCATCTACCTGTCGGGTAATCCGGTTCAACACCAACGCATTAAGCATATCGAGATGGACATTCACTTTGTCCGTGAAAAGGTTGCTCGGGGTCAGGTACGCGTATGTCATGTCCCGTCAAGATATCAAGTTGCAGACATCTTTACAAAGGGTCTTCCCTCGGTACTCTTTGAAGATTTTAGGGACAGTCTCAGCGTTCGAAGACCGCCCGCTATGACTGCGGGGGTGTATTAAACAGAGCAATACACCCATGATATACACCCAATATACAGAAGTGTATATCACGGGCAATGCAGTGGATTCGACAGTGGGCTTTCCAAAGAGCCTTGGACCCGGCGGTGTGGCTGAGGCCCATCACGTTACAGTAGCCTGTAGGCAGTGTAAGATATTGTATATTAGGAAAGTATATTTGTAGTATATTGTAGGGGATTATTTCTTTCAAATATATAATATAAAGTTAGGAATATACAATCTTATGTGGCACCTCTCTATGTTCAATAATTTTATTTATCTTTTTTCTCCTTTTTTTACATTTCCTCTTCATATTTCTACTTAATTTACAATCTAATTGGATTAAAAAAAAAGCCTCATACATTAAATATCCAATTGCAAGAGCTAACCCACGCACAACATTGCAATAAATCTCAATTAAACCTTTTATTCAGCCCACGTATATACATTAGTCCTAAAATCGTTTTTCACTGATACTTAATTACCTTAGTTACGTGCCCAATTAATTCCCTGCTTGTTGATATCCTCCCCCCCCCCCCCCCCCCCTATATATATATATCTTCTTATTCTTTCTTTTGGGTAGCTATTTTTCATGTGTTGTTCCCTTGTGCATAATCTACTGTGCACTAAAAAAACTTAGTAACAAAGATATCGTGTATGATCTTACTTTCTAAGCTTCTCATCCTATATTGATTCTATGCAAAAACGTAACATGTGGATTTTAATTTATTTTCTTATAATTCTCATTCGTAGTGCATCAATTTTTGATGTATTGTTTCTTGCAGGGATAAAAAGAAGATCAAATGGTGTACACATGGAAAGAAGACTAAAAATGACTATCGGGAGATCATTTGAGGAGAAGGACAACGGTCTTATCATCACTGGCCACTTGACATGAATATCCTTTTTGGTAATGTTTTTTTTTTCATTGAAATAGTTTAAAATTAGTACTTTTTAAATTTAACTTTGCAAAAAGAAAAATCACTCTCCTTTTCAGCAAATACAAGGTATCTAATTTTTTTATAATTGAAATATTTAAATGATTTTATTTTATTTATACTGATTGTTTGTTTGCTCTTTTAGATTTTTTTGGACTTGATCTCCTTTTTGTTTATTATTTTAGCTAGGTAACTAATTATTTTTCTTTTTTTTGATAGGTGGTTAGAGATGTGAAAACTATCAAAGAATAAGAATGTTGAAAAAAATATCTACAAAAAATAGTTAATTATTTATTTTACCTCCATTAATTTTGCATGTCATTCCAAAGAAAGAAAGCTTGAAGAATCTCGGGTCTATTATCCAAGGGAATTGAGAGATTGATGATGATGTCACACGTCGTATTGGTGCAGGGTGGCTGAAATGGAGACTCGCATCTGCAGTCTTGTGCGATAAAAAGGTGTCACAGAAACATAAAGGCAAGTTCTATAGGATGGTGGTTAGACCGACTATGTTGTATGGGGCGGAATGTTGGTCAGTAAAGATTTCGCACATCCAAAATATGAAAGTTGTGGAGATGAGGATGCTGAGATGGATGTGTGGGCATACAAGGCGGGATATGATTAGAAATAATGATATCCGGGACAAAGTGGAAGTGGCCTCGGCGGAGGATAAGATGCGGGAAGCGAGGTTGAGATGGTTCGGGCATGTGCAGATGAGAGGCAAAAATATTCCAATGCGGAGGTGTGAGAGGTGGCTATGGACTGGTTCAGGAGGGGTAGAGGTAGGCCGAAGAAGTATGGTGGAGAGGTGATTAGACGGGATATGACGCAGGTGCAACTTACTGAGGACATAACCTTAGATAGGGGGTTGTGGAGGACACAGATTAGGGTAGAAGTATAGTAGGTAGTTGAGCGTAGTTCTATTTACTCTTACATACCGATAGTTGTAGTGTTATTATTCTAGCCCTGCTTAGCCTATCATACTAGTAGACGCAGTATTATTTTATACTCCACTGTCCTTTGATTTCTGCTGCTGTATGTTCTTCGTGTACTTTGTTTATCTTATTTACCAGCGTTAGTTATTGCTTTTTTTTTTCAGAATGCTTTATCATAGCTTATTCGCTTTTGTTACTCTTATTTTCATTTTTCTTTAAACTTCTTGTTCGGGTCTGACCGTTTCTCTTGCTTTGCTTGTGCTTATGTTTTGTCTTGAGCCGATGGTCTTTCGGAAACAACCTCTCTACTTACCAAGGTACAAGTAGGTATGCGTACACTCTACCCTTCCTAGACCCCACATTATGGGACTTCACTGGGTATGATGATGAATATTCAACTAAAAATTGAATTGAATGTTTTTATTTGTATGGTTATTAATAGTTATATACATATGAAGTCTACAAAAAAATTTGTTTTAATTTTACTTTTATTGGATAAAGATACATTTAATTTCTATTATATAAAAGTATAAGTTCTAAATAACAAAAATATATGAATTAGCTAATGAACCAACATCAAAGGGATGTTGAGGTTTCTTTTCCATAGAAGAAAAGAATAGTATATCTAAAGTAATATTTGTGATCAACACTTCATCAGTTATGCCTACACTTAAGTTTGTGCGAGTTTTTTGTTTGTTCATTTTTTTTATCTTCTTTTTTGCCATTATTTTTTTTAAATTTAACTCCGTCGTAATATTAAAAATACAAGTCACAATTGAACAACCAACTATTTACTTTGAGTAGTAAAGGCGAACCAATAATTATTTTCATTTTTCATTTGATTGAAATTTCAAAAGTCTCTACTAAAGAAAAATTGGCTTATAGTAAGAGCCAATATTTAAAACGTGACGAAAAATGCTTCACATGTTAACAAGTAACTAGGCCAGATCAACATTTTCGACATCCTATGTATTAACATTTGCACCCTTATAAGTTCAAATTAAATTGTGTATGTATACACATATGAAAGAAACCCCTTTTTTGGTATATCTTAAAATCATGGTAGATCATTTATAAAGGATTAAATGAAAAAGGCTACCTCTTAAGTTTGAATTTCTAGTTTTTACATTATTTTTTTTGTTTCCAATCAAGTTAACAAATATTGATTTAAATGAATAATTTCATAATCAATCTCGATGTCTATCGCAAATTATTTCAGTCAAAAGATTATACATAAATTATATAAACTATCGTGAATTGAAAAATGAAAAGATATTTGATTAATAAATATTATCATTATTTTACAAAAATATAACATCAATATTTGTTCATGTTTTATATTTTCTTCATTGCCGCGCAAAGCGTGACCAAGTACACTAGTGTGTATTAAATATGCATTTTTGCTCCGAATAAATATCGCAATGCCCAAAAGATGTACTATGGCCAATTAGTTGTCACAAAAAGTGTATGTTTTGTGGTAACCTTTCGGCAGACTTATTCTTTTTGTTTTTCCAAAACTAAAAATATATAATTTCAAATCTTTATATTACTTGAATAAATTGGTGTTAATAAATCTTGAACTTCGTTTACGTATTGTTTCTCTACATTTTTCTTAATTATATATATATTTTATTAAATTTACTTGTCACATATCATGTACATATCGTATGTTCGCCGCTAAAAAAATTATAATGATAAGATTTGGGACTTTGTGGATGATAAGCTTCAGGTAAAAACACAGAAGGTCACTCAACAATTTTATCCTTAAAAAAGACTCATTTGGATGGCAATAAGAGTTTACTGTTACATGATGGATTCAAGTATAGATAGAACTATCAGAATTGAATTATGAGATGTTCTATATGACATAGTGTCACGACCTAAAATCCGAAATGGTCGTGAGGGAACCTATCCTAATAAATAGGAGAACCCCAATTGAAAAGTAAGTCTCAAACTATAGATTTAAGTGTGAAAATTAAAGAAAAACAACCCTACGTACTAAATATGCCTTAATAACATAAATACGAACAAGACTAAGTCAAACACCTTTTTAAGACCTGGAAGTCATAAGCACAAGAGCTACTAATCCAGAATACAAGTCTTAAATTACTACATAACATTGTCCGAAATGGAGAAAAACAGAAAATAAAGATAGAAAAGAAGTCTGGTGTTGTGGGACCATCATCAGCACACTCTAGACTCCAAATTATGCTTCAGCGATCAGCAGAATCTCGTCATCTACTTGTGCCCGGATCCGAACCTGCACACAAAAGGTGCAGCAAGTATAGACTAAGTATGGAAAGCACGTGTACCCAACTGCATCATTGACTGGCTATAGACTATAGCGATGACAAGATAAGCATTTCAACAATTGAAGTAAAGAATCCACGACTAAGCCAAGTTATAAAATTGTCACTTTCCAAGTATAGTCATAAAGGTTCTACCTTTCTATCGATTAGAACAAGCATAGTGATAAAGATCCAATCTTTATCCTAATTCGAACAAGTACAATTATAAAGATTAAATCTTTCCATCAATTAAAACAAGTATTGTTATAAAGATTCGATCTTTTCATCATCTAAGGCCAGTTAAACTATAAAGATTTTGTCTTTTCATCATTTAAGGTCAATATAACTATAAATATTCCACATTTTCCCCAATAAGAAAACATATGGCATGAAATCAAGTCAACAAGTATGAATAACATGAAATGCAAGAGAAACGTATTTCTATGCAATGGCCATATGCACCGGCATCACACGCTCCTTCAGTAGGTTGTGACCCATGAGGGACTCATGAGGTCCATATACCCACACGAAATACCAGATCCTCCAGTTCACATCGGGTATAAGTAAATAGGCTATCATATTATATATTATAACAACCCGTTAGGTCGGTTTTCTTATTATTCCAAAAATACCATTTCTCCTAGCTATGTTTTGTTATTGCTGATGTGCAAGAATGGGTGACGCGATTTCCGAAGTGATCAAATGAAAATAAAGGAAGAAAACCTAAGATAGGAGTTTTGGAAGTTTTAAGTTTGAGTAGGAGCTGACTTTTGAGAAGACATGCTCGGAATCAAATACAGATGGTTCAGTTAGCTCCGGAACATGTCTTTTGTCTTTGGTGGATAGTTAGAACGAGTCCCGAGTCTTTTGAGAACGATTCGGGCAAGTTTATGGAATTTGAAAAGTTCTTAAGTTAATAAATAAGTTTTAGTTGACTAAAGTGAATATTGAGGTCATTTGTGTCTTTTTTAAAGTTTTTTCTATTCCATTAGGTCAGGAATGGTGTTTATTCGAGGCGTTAGTTTGGTTTCCAAGGGACTCGGGTGTATTTCAGACTTTTGGTTGAGATTTAAAGTAACTTGAAGAAATAAGAGTTGACTAGAGTCAACATCGGGTCAAGACTATCTCGTATGAGTATTTTGAGTGCGAGAGAAGTCTGTTGCATGTTTTAGGAGTGAGTTGCATATTTGGTTAATGTGTCCGAGATTCTCGGATGAGTCTCAGGGATCAATTTGAAGTTTGAGTATATTCTTGAATTTCTTATTTTGGGTGTTGCACACCTGCACAAGGTGGGACGCAGGTGTGAGCTAAAGGGAACCTAGGTCGCTCGCACCTGCGAGAAAAATGTCGCAGGGATGTGATCGCACCTGTGAGAGGTTGTCCGCACCTGCGAGACTGAGATGTATCACGGGCCTGGCACCTGAAAATAATTGGCCGCCAATGCAAAGCTCACACCTGCGAGATCTCTGAAAATAGTGGATTAAAAATCCAATTCGACCTAGTTATTTCATAACTCATTTGTGGGACTTGAGATATCGGTTTGGGGAGCTTTTTGAAGTATTTGCAAGACACAACTATTGGGTAAGATTCTTATCTTCTTCTTATGATTATTCCATTAATTAGTAGGAAATTCCATGATAGAAAATATGATTTGATGAGGGGATTTCATGGGTTTATGAACCCTATGATGGGAATTTGGGGATTCTGATTTAAGTATGAAATTAATGTTAGATTTGAGTGATTCTTGGTTTATAGACTCTATAGATATGGGTAAACTATTTTTGAAACAAATTCCTGTTTTGCTCTTCGAGGCGTGAGATTCTCTTTTGGTGACCTTTTGTGTCCGGAAGTTTTATATAGCATTATTGGTACCGATAGAATTGTGTATTAACGTAATATCTATATTTAAATAAACTGGCATCTTTCGGAGGCGTTGCGAAAAGGCTGAAGCGCTATTGTGATCGTCAGACTCCTATTCTAGGCAAATTGAGAACTTGCATCTTATTTTAAGCCTTATGGTTGGTCTAATGAACCAATTAAGAGGGTGAAATGGAGATAATAAAGGGTCCCGATACTTGTGAGGTGACGAGCACTGTATCGGATACCGGTGACATGTTATGGGTACTTGCGCTTTAAATTGAGTAGTGAATGTCATGCTTTGAGCACTAGCTGATAGTGTAATACAATTCTATGGATTTGTGATTGGAGTATGAAGTTCGTACTTTCTGTCTTATGATTAATTTCTTGTCTTAACTATGATTATGTGTTTTCGTCACTCCTATAGACTCATTTAAAAGTGGAAAAGAAGCTAAAGGTCGAGTCTTTATTGTGAAACGGCTAAAGGTCAGATCTTTGTGACCTATATTGATTAAAGATTGAATCTTTATTGCATATTCTTGCTTCTTATCATTATGAATGTCATATTCATTTTTCATATAGTATCTCATGCATGCAATTCTTGAGGATACTTATGTGGGTCCGAGGAAAATGATTCTGTATGGAGTGATGCGCTAATATAAGCCTGCGTGGCTAGAGATAGGTACTGTGTGAGCCTATTAATGGTTGCGAACTCGAAGGGAAAGAATTTCGGGTGGTATATGAACCTCACGAGTCTTTCATGAGTCATGATTCATAAAATTTGAACGTGTGTGTACTGAAGATGAGTAATAAAGGCCTTGCATTGCTTGCTTAAACTGTTCCTGACTCTATTGATTAATTATGGTGCTTGCTTAATCATTAAACATACATCATTGAATAGATCTCTGTTGGCTGGTTGGATATGCACTCTTTCTCTTTTTTTTTATTTGTCAATCGTGGTGTGAACTATATCAATTACTGCCCAATTGCTTGCTTACATGATTGTTCTTTATTCACCACTTATGTGATTGAATTTACATCTTTAGGCATGAACTATTGCTCTTTGAGGCTCTCCGCGAAGGCCTTGAAGAAGAGATGGACAGAGATCCCACTATGTAACACCCTGTACTTTCGAGTAACGGTTGAACTCATAAACATAGGCAAGTAGACCGGACTATGGGAAGTTTATGTTGCACTCACGTATGCTAATAAGGAAGTTAGTATATGAAAGGATGTGATCCCGAAATAATTTTGGATTTAACAAGTGCGACGACGGGGATTAATAATAATAATTGTATATCCCCAAAGAGGTTATGAGCTAGTGTCATATTACAAGAATTATGACATTGAGTATAAGAAGGTTTTATAAGTCATCACGATTTTAGCGAATTGGGATCAAGAGATTAATTGTGTGTATAATTACTTAATTATGGGATTAATTAATTATAAAAGGGGGGACAATAGGTAGTGGGATATTACGTGTAGGGTTATAACAAAGGCTTGAGTGACTAAGCCTAAATAAAAGATCGCTGGTAGCATCTGAGCTTCATAAATCTCCAGGCATTCATCTCTTCTCCATTAAAAGCCTTCATCTCCTTAAGCTTCTAAAGATATCATTCCATGGAGGAATAATTGTTACACTTCAACCTGAAAGAATAAATTCTCAATTAATTACTCTCTGAAATTCTCGACCAAATTAGGGGTTTTCCGAAAACCTTTGCTCACCCAAAAAGGGGGAAATTCATGGTGTTTAGGACCTTGATTCCAGCAAAAATCGAGTCCTTAACCAAGCATGCACATTCCGAAGTCAAGCGAGAGACCCAGAGTTTTTGAAGGAGTTCTGGAAGTCGATTTTTGGGGTTATGTTCTGCTTGTCGGAGCCGGGTTTGGGTGAAAGGTCGTACGACAATTCTCGTCGCAGATTCTAACGGAGGTAATATTTCTTGTTCCTAAAGTTTATACAATTACAGAAAATGATTCTTGCCATTAGCTCTAAAACGATTATCGAAAATGCTAAGTTTGGGTTGGGTGTTATCGGGACTGCCGTAATTGTAAGGTATTGGAGCTGCATGTAAAATTGTTGTATTGTTATGGACATTGTAGCAGTAAGAAGAAGGATTAAGAGGGCTGGGTTTTTCTCTACACGCATAGGTTTCGATATAAATGGAATATAGATTCTACGCGTACAAAGTATTTGCTAGAGTGTCTCAATGAAGCGATTTCTAGTATATTGATCCAATTATGATTTAAATCATTCATATGTTGTAGATAATCATTCGTAGATCTTACAAGGACCCGTGAAACTTAGATAATTTTGACAACAAGGTATGCAACACTTTCTTCCTTTTTGACATATTCTACACACAAAGCATAACCGGAATATTATTTCATAAAATACTCTACTTTTAGTAGTTAAGAATGATCATGTTATTGACTCTTATGTTAAAAGAATGTCTAAGTATGTTTTCTAAGACCTTAATAAGGCACACCGAAAAAGACGTTGATGTTCCCAATGTTAACCAAAGGTGTAAAGGATATTATGTCACTCCGGATGTTTTATTATTATTCATGCATTTCATTTGCATTGCATTCATATGTTACCCTGGACCACTTGTGCTATGCACATTACTATATGGTAAATGTTATATATATATGTATGGGAATTGGGGAAAGGGAAAAAGGCATTATATACGCACACCACCTGCAGCTGGTACAGACTATCACGTAAAGAAAGAGTCCTATGAGGCCAAAATGATGTGATGCCCATTTGTGGCCGATATAACATGTTGCCCACAGAGGCGGTTATGGGAAGGAAGAGTCCATGTGTGGCCAATATATATGTATACCACATTTGCATCATGCATACATTCATTAACCATTATAGGGTATGATGCCCACAGAGGCTGTTATGGTAAGGAAGATGGCCGATGAGGCTGATGTATATGGAAACTGCATTGTGCATAACATTTAGGCATATGTATTAGGGCCCTCAGAGGAATTTACTGATGTTCAACTGTTTCTGTTTCAGACTATGATATATCTCTGCTATGTTATTTCTTATGCCTGACATACTCAGTACATCAGTCGTACTGACGTCCCTTTTGTTGGGGAATCTGCGTTTTATGTCCTCAGGTTCATATTGAGAGGGTGATGGTTCACACTAGTAGGTTGCAGGTTCAGCTGGTATTCGGAGCACTCTATTTGTTTCGGAGTCGCGATCTGGTCGTGGTATGTTCTACTCTTAGAGGCTTGTAGATAGGTGTCCTGTGGTTAGTTGTCGTGTATGGCTTTGTCGGACTTGGTATATACATATGTAAGTTGGGGCTTTTGGGTTGAAACTTTATATAATCTATCATGGGTCAGTCCGTGTTTAAATATGATTAAGGGTAGAGTGTAGATGTGGTGCCCGGCGGGTAGGGTCCGGATGATCGTCGCGGCCCTCCAGTTTGGATCGTGACACACTATTTGTGTAATAGGTGATGATGTTGGTCATTTCAGATGGTCCACCCTTACATTGTGTGGATTCTCCATTTGTCTTGACATACCTGTGTGATAAGTGTGTGGTTACTTCGTGCAGATTCTTCAAAATTCACTAGAAAAGGTGGCATTACCCGTAAATGAGTCGAAACTATATCGAAATTGTAGGTATATTTCATGACCCAAACCGGAAGGTCTTGACGGGCACCCAGACCCTACCTACTGGGTACCACTAACCATACAATCAACACCTACTCATAATTAAATATGGACTAAGCCGAAAAAAACTATGTAAAATCTTAACCAGAACCCAACTTATATATATATATATATATATATATACATATCAAGGCCGACAAGGCCATACTTGACTACTACACACACAAGATATTTGTCTACAAGCCTCTAAGAGTAGCAATATCAAAGGTCAGGACAGGGCCCCGCCATACCCATATGTACATGTAAAATTATACCGAACTGAGATTAGACCGACACTCCAAAACAAGGGGAGTGCTCCAAAATCCGCTAAGTCAGCAACCTACTAACATGGATCGTCGCCTTGCCTACGTGAACTGCGGGCATGAAACGCAGAGTCCCCCGACAAAAGGGACGTCAGTACGACTGATGTACCGAGTATGTCAGGCATGAGAAATATAATCACAGAGATACATAATAATCTAAAACAGAAACAATCGACAAAGATAGCTGACCAGCAATAAATGCCTCTGAGGGCCCTAATACATATGTCTAAATCTTATGCACAATGCAAATGCGGTATACATATAAATATTGGCCACACAAGGGCATCTTCCTTTCCATAACAGCCTCTATGGGCATAATTTCATATCGGCCTCTGTGGGCATCATTTCATATCGGCCTTTGTGGGCATGCATAATCATATTGGCCTCATTGGGCATCTTCCTTTTCATGATTTATGTACTAGCTGAAGGTGGTGATGCATATATAACGCCATTCCATTTTCCCCATCCCCAACATATATATATTGATACCATATAATAGTGTATATAACATATATGGGTCCAGGGTAATACATGAATATAATGTAAATGAAAATGCATGAATGACAATGAAACATTCTGAACTTATCGGATGACATAATAACCTTGTACCTTCGTCTAACATTGGAAATATTAACATGTACCTTCGGCTAACATTGGGAAATATTAACATGTACCTTCGGCTAACATTGGGAATATCAACATCTTTTCCAGATACCTCAATAAGGATTTAGGAATATATTTAGGCATGCTTTAAACATAGGAATTAATAACATGCTCATTCTTAACTACTAAGAGTAGAATAATTTATGGAACAATAGTACGGTCACGTTTCGTTACATAGAACATGCCAAAAGAAAGAAATAATTTGCCTTAACATACCTTTTGTCGGATCATTCGTCGATACAACGTATATGCCGTATAGCACTTCGATCTTATATTCCAAGAATTATTACCACTGCAAAATTGAATTTATGTTGCTGCTCGAACATACTCAAAACAAAGTTTGAATTATAGAATAGAAGTATGTTGCTCCTGTTCTTAAGAGCAAGTCTAGGACTTTACTGCCTATACTTATCCTCTAATTAGCAAAGAGTGTTGTATCTACCTTAATCTTAAAATGAATTATGTTGTTCTATACAATGGTGTCGGATGGGTCTATTAATGGACCACGATCCCCCCCCCCCCCTCCCATATTGGTTATCCTCACATTACTTATTAATCCCCCGAGCTGCCACCTATTTGGTTATTACCTTTGTCACCTGGTAACTCATTGCAATGTTACACGTAATATTCCCATTAAGCTTGTCCCCCCCCCCCCCCCACTAACATTTATTAATCCATCACACACATAATTAATTTCTTGATCCCAATACACTTAAATCTTAATGACTTATAAAACCTTCATATACTCAATGTCATAATCGTGTGATATTGCACTAGTCCATAACCTCTTTGGGATATACAACTATTATTATTAATCCCCATCGTCACACTTATTAAGTCCTAAATTATTTCGGGACTGCATCCTTTTATTTACTAATCTCTTTATTTGCATATGTGAATATGTCCGAGGCCCGGGTCTACTTGCCTACGTTTAGGTGCTCAAACCATCGCCCAAAATTATGGGATGTTACATCCTTCCCCCCTTAGAAACATTCTTCCTTGAATGTTGGGGTGACATAACTAATCCCCGTTACGTAGCCCGAAAATACAACTTGTAACATCCCATAATTTCAGGCGAGGGTTTGAGCATCTAGACATACAAAAGTGGACCCAGGCCTCGGGGAATTTATGTTATATTTATGTATGCTAATAAAGAGGTTATTATATAAAAGGATAAAACTCCGAAATAATTTTGGACGTAATAAGTGTGACGATTGAGATTAATAATAATAGTTGTATATCCCCAATGAGGTTATGCACTAGTGTCATATCACAAGACTATGACATTGAGTATAAGAAGGTTTTATAGGTTATCAAGATTTAAGTGAATTGGGATCACGAAATTAATTGTGTGTGTGATTGATTAATTATGGGATAATTATAATTAGTGGGGAAAAAATAACGTGGAAATATTTACGTGTAAGTTGTAGAGTAGTCACTTATGTGACTAAGGGAATAACTAATTAGGTGGCAAGTGACGAGGGATTAATTAGTATAGGGAAGGGGGAGTCGTGGTCGATTTACATAAACCCCTCCAAGACCTTTTAGATAGCAACATAGTTTACCTTAGAGAGAAAGAGATACAACACCCATTTTCAAATACTAAGAATTAGAAATTTTAACATCCTAAACAAAGAGCAGCAACATTCATTCTATGTTGTGCTCTGGAAATTCGTAGCAGCCACATTGTTCCTACTTTAGCGAAATGAAGGTATGTTAAGGCAAATTATTTCTTTCTTTTGGCATGTTCCATGTAAAGAAATATAACAGTGATATTGTTCCATAAATTATTCTACTTCTAGTAGTTAAGAATATTCATATTATTGATTCCTATGTTAAAAGCATGTCTAAATATGTTCCTAAATCCTTATTGAGGTATATGGAAGAGATGTTAATATTCCCAATGTTAGCCGAAGGTACACGGATATTATGTCATCCGGTAAATTTCAAAAGGTTTTATTGTCAATCATGCATTTTCATTTGCATTATATTCATATATTATCCTGGACCCACTTGTGCTATGCACACTACTATATGGTAAATATTATATATATATAGGGTATATGGGGAAAGGGAAGGCGTTATATATGCATATCACCTGCAGCTAGTACAGACTATCACGAAAGAGCCCGAAGAGGCCAATATGATATGATGCCCTTGTGTGGCCAATATAACCTAATGCCCACGGAGGCGGTTATGAGAAGGAAGATGCCCCTGTGTGGCCAATATTTATATGTAAACCGCATTTGCATTGTGCATAACATTTAGGCATATGTATTAGGGCCCTCAGAGACATTTATTGTTGGTTGCCTGTTTCTGTTTCAGTTATTGTTATATCCCTGTTATGCTATTATTCATACCTGACATACTCAGTATATCAGTCGTACTAACGTCCCTTTTGTCGGGGAACGCTGTATTTCATTCCCATATGTTTACGTAGACAGGATGACGACCCACGTTAGTAGGTTGCTGACTCAGCGGACTTTGGAGCACTCCTCTTGTTTCAGAGTGTCGGTCTAATCTTTGTAAGGTATATTTTTTCTTGTATATATGGATATGGCGGGGCCCTGTCCCGACCTTTGATATCACATGCTCTTTAGAGGTTTGTAGATAGGTGTCCTGTGTGTAGTAGTCTTGTATGGCCTTATCGGCCTTGGTATTGGTATGTATATATATAAGTTGGTTATCTGATTTTACATCATCCTTTTTTGGCTTATTCCATACTTAATTATGATTAGGTGTTGACTGTACAATTGGTGGTACCCGGAGGGTGGGATCCGAGTGCCCATCGCGGCCCTCCGGTTTGGGTCTTGAGACAACTACCTTTTTTTTACGGCCATATAAGGTAACATACATCACTTCATTAGACTTCACATGGCACACAAACATTAATTATAATATCAGGAATTAGAATTCACTTTATGCTTCTCTTGGAACCTCGGCGTTGGTCTGGAATAGGTATGGATACTTGTGCATCATTTTCTCTTCCGCCTCTCATGTCATCTCTTCCACATTCTTGTTTCGCCACAGAACTTTCACAGAGGCTACTTCTTTAGTCCTCAGCTTGCAGACTTGTCGATCTAGCAAAAGGAACCTCTTCATATGATAGATTCTTTGTAATATTCACATCGTCAATCGGTATTATTCGGGCAGGATCTCCAACGCATGCTCTCAACATTGAAACATGGAAAACCGGATGAACAAACTTCAACTCCAAAGGCAAGTCCAATTTATAAGCTACTTGGCCAATTCGTCGAATTATGCGATACGACCCAATATACCTTGGGCTGAGTTTTCTCTTTTTTCCAAATCTCATTACCCCATTCATAGGAGAAATTTTCAAAAAGACCAAATCATCTACCTGAAACTCTAAGTCTCATCGTCGCACATCTGAATATGACTTCTAACGACTCTGTACGGTTAACAGTCGTTCTTGGATCAGCTTTACCTTCTCTATGGCTTGGTGTACTATGTCAGACCCAAATAACTCTGATTCGCCTACCTTGAACCATCCGATAGGAGATCTACATCTTTGTCCATACATAGCCTCGTATGGAGCCATTTTAATGCTAGCATGAGAACTATTATTGTACGCGAACTTAACACGGGGTAAATGATTATCCCAACTTCCCTTAAAATCCAATACACAAGCTCGTAGCATGTCCTCGAACGTCTGAATCGTACGCTCGGCTTGCCCGTCTATCTGAGGATGGAAAGTTGTACTAAGATTAACTTGGGTGCCTAACCCTTTTTGAAATGACTTCCAGAAGTTAGTTGTAAACTAGGCACCTCGGTCAGATATAATATAAATAGGCATACCATGGTGGCGAACAATCTCATTAACGTACAACTTTGCGTAGCCTCGGCTGTGTAGGTAGTTCTGCCTGGCAAGAAATGAGCTGATTTGGTCAGTGTATCACAAATTACCCAATTATTATCAAACTTACAATAAGAGCGAAGTAAACTCGTAATAAAATCTATATTAATCATTTGCCATTTCGACATCGGAATTTCAATGTTCTGAGTCAAACCACCTAGCTTTGTTGCTCTATTTTTACATGCTGACAATTAGGACACTGAGCTACAAATTCCGCCACGTTCCTCTTTATGTCGTTCCACCATTAAATACTCCTGAGATCATGATACATTTTAGTAGATCCCAGGTGAAAAGAATACCGTGAGCAATGGGCCTTTGTCAAAATTCTATCTCGTAATCCCACTACATTTGGAACACATAGATGGCCCTGGTGCTTGAGATTCCCATACTCGTCAATCTCAAAGGTTGTGGTTTACGTTTGTTGAATGCCATCTTTGATATTTTTTAAACTGGGGTCTTCATACTGTCGTTCCTTAACTTCCGATATGAGGGACGATTCTGACATATTTTGAATCACAAAACCACCATCCTCCGAATCCCTTAATCGAACTCCCAAACTAGCTAATTGACGGAGCTCTCTTACTAACTCCTTCTTCTCGACCTACACCAGAATCGAGCTGACCATCGACTTATGACAGAGCGCGTCTGCTACAATATTAACTTTACCGGGATGATATAGGATGTCCACACCATAATCTTTCAGTAATTCAAGCCACCTCCTCTATCTCCAATTTAACTCTTTCTATTTAAATATGTATTGCAAACTTTTATGATCCGTGAAAATGTCTACATGAACAACATACAAGTAATGCCGCCAAATCTTCAGTGCATAGACAACTGGAGCCAACTCCAAATCGTGTGTTGGATAGTTTTTCTCATGTTTCCTCAATTGCCTTGAAGCATAGGCAATCACTTTATCATGTTGCATTATCACTCATCCTAGATCTGCTCCTGAGGCATCATAATACACAACATAGCCTTCTGGATCCTCTGGAAGAGTAAGGACTGGTGCCGATGTTAGTCTATCCTTTAACTCTAGGAAACTCCGTTCACAAGCCTCAGACCACTGTAATTTTATGGCCTTTTGTGTCAACTTTGTTAATGGTGCGGATATGGTAAAAAACTCTTCTACAAACCTCCTATAATAGCCGGCTAAGCCCAGAAAACTGCGAACCTCTGATGGATTCGTAGGCCTCGACAAAATTCTTCACCACTTCAATCTTCTGAGTGTCAACTCTTATACCTTTGTCTGATACTATATTACCAAGAAAAGCCACTGAATTCAACCAGAATTCACACTTGGAGAGCTTGGCATACAACTTATGGTCCCGGAGCGCCTGTAGTACTATCCGCAAATGATTCATGTGCTCTACTTCTGAGTGAGAGTAAACCAGAATATCATATATAAATACAATCACAAATACATCCAAAAATGGGCGAAACACGTTTTTCATTAGATCCATAAATGTTGCCGATATGTTTGTGAGTCCAAATGACATTACTAAGAACTCGAAGTGCCCATACCTTGTCTAGAAAGTCGTCTTCGGAATGTCCTTCTCCTTAACCCTTAGCTGATGGTACCCTGACCTTAGGTCGATCTTTAAAAACCATCTTGCACCTTGTAACTGGTCAAACAAATCATCAATTATGGGAAAAGGGTACTTGTTCTTAACAATGACTTTATTTAGCTGTCGATAGTCAATACACATCCGTAACAAGCCATCTTTCTTTCGTACGAACAATACAGGCGAACCCCAAGGATATATGCTAGGCCTAATAAAGCCTTTTTCAAGTAGATCCCTTAATTTCTCCTTTAATTTTTTAAATTCAGCTGGAGCCATTCTACAAGGAGGACCGTGTTCTATGATAGGGGCCAGCATAAGAGGGCTCAATCCATAGGTGACGTAGAAGAGTTCAGAGGTGGGACTAGGCCACAACTTTATAGACGCCCATCTTACCCGACAGCTAGCGCATCAATACCATTTCCAAAGTCGAGGGTTGATCGGTTTGTTCAATCTGGACCAGGTCAGAGTTCACGAGCATCAAGGTCTCATTATAGAGGGGATTCTATTTAGATGAGGCCGCCACTGGCTCGATGGGAGCAGTGTGGTAAGGTTCATCCGGGACCGTGTCAACAAGGATCATATGGGTGTTATTCTTGCGGTCATCCTGGTCATATTATACAAGAATGCTCGATAAGAGGCGGAGGTGTTAGAGCCCAGCCGATCAGATTTGCAGCAGCTTCATCATCTTCAGTATGCCCGTCAGGGCAAAGTCATCAGACATCATCCGGTCGAGGCAGAGGTAGGGGTGGAACAACTGGCTTCGGTGGTGGCCAGAACTACATTTACGCATTAATGGGTCGACAGGATCAGGAGTCCTTACCTGATGTTATTACAGGTATATTATCAATCTTTTCACATGTTGTAAATGCATTGTTAGATCCAGGCTCCAATCTATCATATGTCACCCCTTTCATTGCTTGTAAGTTTGGTATGGAGAATGAGTTGATAAGAGATCCATTTGTGGTATCTACACCAGTTTGTGAGTCGATAGTTGTTAGGCGGGTCTATCGGAATTGTGCAGTATTAGTTTGTAACGATCAGACCTTAGTAGATTTGGTAGAATTATAAATGGTTGATTTTGATGTTATTATGGCCATGTATTGGTTGGCATCGTGCTACGCTAATGTTGATTGCCGAACAAAGATTGTTAGATTTCAGTTTCCAGACGAGCTAGTCCTTGAACGGAAGGGTAATACGGCGATGCCAAAAGGTAGGTTTATTTCATATCTTAAGGAAAGGAAGATGATCTCCAAAGCTTGTATATACCATCTTGTTCAGGCTAGAGATGTCGATGCCGAAACACCTACTTTCAGGCCTTTCTCCTGAGAGGAAGATTGAGTTCGGTATAGACGTGTTGCCAGACTCTCAGCTGATATCTATTCCTCCTAATAGAATGGCTCCAACTTAATTGAAAGTATTAAAGAAGCAATTAAAAGATCTGCTTAAAAAAGGTTTCAGTAGGCCTAACATATCCCTTTGGGGTGCGCCGATATTGTTTGTACAAAAGAAAGAAGGCGCATTACGAATGTGTATTGACTATCGACAGCTAAATAAAGTCACTATTAAAAATAAGTACCCTCTTCCTAGAATTGACGACTTGTTTGACCAGTTACAAGGTGCAAAATGTTTCTCAAAGATCGACCTAAAGTCGGGGTACCATCAGCTAAGAGTCAAAGAGAAGGAGATTCCGAAAACAACTTTTAGAACAAGATATAGGCACTTTGAGTTCTTAGTGATGTCATTCGGGCTCACAAATGCGCCGATAACATTTATGGATCTAATGAACAATGTGTTTCTCCCATTTCTGGATGTATTTGTGATAGTACTTATAGATGATATTCTGGTTTACTCTCACTCGGAGGAAGATCATGTGGATTATTTACAGGTTGTACTACAGACGTTCCGGGATTATAAGATGTATGCTAAGATCTCCAAGTGTGAGATTTGGATGAACTCAGTGGCTTTCCTTGGTCATATAGTGTCAGACGAAGGTATAAAAGTTGACTCTCATGAGATTGAAGCGGTGAAGAATTGCCCGAGGCCCTCTACTCCATCAGAAGTTTGCAACTTTTTAGGCTTAGCCGGCTATTATAGGAAGTTTGTAGAAGGATTTTCTACCATATCAACACCATTAACAAAGTTAACACAAAAGGCCATAAAGTACCAGTAGTCCGATGCCTGTGAGCAAAGTTTCTAAGAGTTAAAGGATAGACTAACATCGGCACCAGTCCTTACTCTCCCAGAGGGTTCAGAATGCTACGTTGTGTATTGTGATGCCTCGAGAGCATGTTTAGGATGTGTGCTAATGCAACATGGTAAACTGATTGCCTATGCTTCAAGGCAATTGAGGAAATATGAGAAAAACTATCTGACGCATTATTTGGAGTTAGTTGTGGTGGTCTATGCACTGAAAATTTGGCGGCACTACTTGTATGGTGTTCATGTAGACATTTTCACGGATCATAAAAGTCTACAATACATATTTTAATAGAAAGAGTTGAACTTGAGACAAAGGAGGTGGCTTGAATTATTTGAAGGATTATGATGTGGACATCTTACACTATCCCGGTAAAGCTAATGTTGTAGCAGACACGCTCAGTCGTAAGTCGATGCAGCTCGATTCCGGTGCAGGTCAAAAGGAAAGAGTTATTAAGAGAGCTCCATCAGTTAGCTAGTTTGGGAGTCCGACTAATGGATTCGGAGGATGGTGGCTTTGTGATTCAGAATACATCAGAGTCGTCCCTCATATCGAAAGTTACAGAATACCAGTGGGAAGACACCATTTTGGGAAGAATCAGAGAGGGCATTCAACAAAATAAGACCACAACCTTTGAGATTGACGAACATGGGGTTCTCAAGCACCAGGGCCGCTTATGTGTTCCAAATGTAGCGGGATTACGAGACAAAATTATGATGGAGGTCCATTGCTCATGATATTCCATTAACCTTGGATCTACTAAAATATATCATGATCTCAAGGGTATCTATTAGTGGAATGACATGAAGAGGAGCATTACGGAGTTTGTAGCTCAGTGTCCTAATTGTCAGCAAGTAAAAATAGAGCACCAAAAACCTGACGGCTTGACTCAGAACATTGAGATTCCAATGTGGAAATGGGAAATGATTAATATGGACTTTGTTACGGGTTTACCTCGCTCTTATCATAAGTTTGATTCTATTGGGTAATTGTTGATAGACTGACCAAATCAGCTCATTTCCTGGCGGTCAAAACTACCTACAAAACCGAGGACTACGTGAAGTTGTATGTTAAGGAGATTATTCGCCTTCATGGTGTACCTATTTCTATTATATCTGATCGAGGTGCAAAATTCACATCTAACTTCTGGAAATTATTTCAAAAAGGTTTGAGCTCCCAAGTTAATCTTAGCACAGCTTTCCACCCTCAGACAGACGAGCAAGATAAGCGTACGATTCAAACGCTCAAGGACATGCTACAAGCTGGTGTATTGGAATTTAAGGGAAGTTGGGATGATCATTTACCCCTTATTGAATTTGCATACAATAACAGTTATCATGCTAGCATTAAAATGACTCCATACGAGGCTTTGTATGGACATAAATGTAGATCTCCTATCGGATGGTTCAAAGTAGGTGAATTAGAATTATTTTGGCCTGACCTAGTGCACCAAGCCATAGAGAAGGTGAAACTTATCCAAGAACGGCTGTTAACCGCTCAGAGTTGTCAGAAGTCGTATTCAGATGTACGACGGTGATACTTAGAGTTTCAGGTAGAAGATTTGATCTTTTTGAAGATTTTGCCTATGAAGGGGATAATGAGATTTGGGAAAAGGGAAAGCTTAGCCCAAGGTATATTTGGCCATATCGCATAATTCGATGAATCGGCCAAGTAGCTTACGAATTAGACTTGCCTTTGGAGTTAGAGTTTGTTCATCAGGTTTTCCATGTTTCTATGTTAAAAGCGTGTGTTGGGGATCTTTCTCGGGTTGTACCGATTGATGATGTGAAGGTTACAGAGGACCTATCATATGAAGAGGTTCCTATTTCTGTCTTAGATTGATATGTCCGCAAGTTGAGGACTAAAGAAGTAGCCTCCGTGAAGGTACTATGGCAGAATAAGAATATAGAAGAAATGACATGGGAGGCAGAAGAGGAGATGAAACACAAATATCCCTACCTATTTCAGACCAATGCCGAAGTTCCGAGAGAAGTATAAGGTGAGTATTATTTCAGATTATTATAATTAATGCTTGAGTACTATGTGAGGTCTGATGTAATGATATATTTTATATTATATGGCCCCGTGAAAAGAGAGGGTTATGTTTTCAGGCTATGTGACGGGGATTAGATATGTCACCCCAACATTCGAGGATGAATGTTTCTAAGGGGGAAAGGATGTAACATCCCGTACTTTCGGATGATGTTTTGAACAGCTGGATGTATGCAAGTAGACTTGGGTCCTGGGAAATTTTGTTATAATTAGGTATTCACATCAAGAGCTTAGTATAGAAATGGATGCGGTCCTGAAATAATTTAGGATTTAACAAATGTGACGACGGAGATTAATAATAATATTTTGTTTGTCCCAAAAGAGGTTGTGGACTAGTGCTATATCATATGATTATGTTAATGAGCATATGAGGTGTGTTTAAAGTGATAAATATTTAAGTGAATTGGGAGACAAAGTGATGTAATTAAGGAATAAGTGGATTAGTGTAGATATTATCATGTCCACATGGCATCGTGGTAGATATAGCAACATGTAACTATGATTATGCATGGTTCCACTAGTGGACACGTTTTGGGGATTACAAATATGCATTGTAAGCATATAGTGAATAAATTGTGTGGACCAAATACACTTCATATAGACAAGGAATGGACTGGTCACGTGGTTATCATAAAGAGGGAATCAAATCTATAATTTGATGATAATGAGTTCAAGAGGTGGGATATATCTACACAATATATCCTACATTTATATACATATATATAAGTTAGTAAGGTACTTCTAAGTTAAGTCATTTAGTTTGCAATTTTTAGTGGTGATTTGCCTAACTTTTTAAAAGTTTACCATTATCCAAATGTGTTGTTTCCACCGCCAAGGAGACTTAAGCTTGTTCTTATATCTTTGCCTAAAATGATATATGATATATATAGATATACCTTCCTACATATACAAGCAAAATAAGTGTGTTGGACTTTATTTCTTCCTCCTTTGGAAACTAGGAAAGTGCAACAACTTAGTTCATTTCTCTTCCTCTTTTCAATATCAACAAAGTGCTGAACTTCTTGTCCTTAAGCAGTTACAACGTAGGCAACAACATAGTTCTTTATATTTTTTTATCTTCTCACTTTATAAAGCTAAGAAAACATACAACTTTCTATCTAAGACCCTTCTCATTTTAGATTACCATTTTGCTTCTTAAATGAATGGATCAAGGCTACTTTATTAGGAAGTAAAGTTACTGGAGGTTCAAAAGAGAGCAACCAAAGTTAAGAAATTACCGGAAGGATTTAATCGAGGTATGTTAAGGAAAATCATTCTTTCTTTTGGAATGTTCTATGTACGAAATGTAAATGTAATAATGTCCCATAAATGATTCTACTCTTAGTAGTTAAGGATGTTCATGTTATCCATTTCTATTTTCAAAGCATGTCTAAATATGTTCCTAAATCCTTATTGATGTATATGGAAAAGATGTTAGTATTCATAATATTAATCGAAGGTGAAGCGACATTACATCACTCCGACAAACTTCTAGTGTCTTATTAGCATATCATTCATGCATTATATACATATATAAACCTTGACCTCAAAGGTGTTATATACACTACTATATGGTATGCATTATATATATGTATGGGGTATGGGAAAAGGGAAGGCGTTATATATGCACCACCACCTGCAGCTGGTATATATATGATGATTATGCCCATAGAGGCTGATATAATATGATGGGATGCCCATAGAGGCTTGATGGCGTTATATATACATATGTATATGTATGACCGCATTTTGCATGACATTTAGGCATATTATGGCCCTCAGAGGCATTCGGTATAGGTTGATTATTTCTTGTCTCATGTTACTTTCATGTCTCTATTATGCTATTCTTCATGCCTGATATACTCGGTACATCAGTCACACTGACGTCCCTTTTGTCGGGGGACGCTGCATTGCATGCCCGCAGGCTCAGGTAGGCAAGGCGACGGTCCGCATTAGTAGGTTGCTGACTCAACGGATATTGGAGCACTCCCTTTGTTTCGAAGTGGCGGTCTAATCTTGGTACTATATTTTTGCATATACATATGGGTATGGCGGGGCCCTGTCCTGACCTTATGATATTGCGTACTCTTTAGAGGCTTTTAGACAGTGTCTTGTGTATAGTAGTCATGTATGGCCTTGTCGGCTTAGTATGTATATATGCGTAGGTTGGGTTCTTCTATTTGCAGAATTTTACATAGTATCCTTCTAGTTTATTATTTCTATGCATCAGCAGGTTACCTCATAACGGCCCTCATGGCCCATACTTAATTACAGTTAGGTGGTAAATATGTGATTAGTGGTACTCAGTAAGTAAGGCCCGAGTGCCCGTCATGGCCCTCTGGTTTGGGTCGTGACATAAAAGGCTTAATTTCATTAGATGAACGGATTACATACATAGTATTCATTTTTAAGAGGTCGTCACATGCGATGCCCCTTCCTACAAATATACCATTCTTAGTTATTACAAATTTGTTGGACTAAAAAACTAGTCTAAAGCCTGTCTTGACCAACAGTGGCCCTGAAACCAAGTTCTTGCGGATGTCAGGGACGTGCATCACTTCCTTCAGAGTTAGCTCTTTTCCTGAAGTCATTTTGAGGACAACCTTTCCAACCCCTTGCACTACAGAGGTAGCGTCGTTGCCCATGAACAACGTTTTGCCTGAGTTTGGGGCGTAAGAGGAGAATGCACTCTTGTCAGAGCAGATGTGATGGGTTGCACCCGTGTCTATTCACTATTGCCTTGAATTCTCCACCAGATTTTCCTCCAGCACTACAACCGAGAAATCCACAATTATGTCGTCAAGGTTCAAAGGATCATCCTTGTCTTGCACAACGTTAGCCTTGGCCTTGACTTTGTTCTTGGTTTTTTCCTTCTGCTCTCACTTCAGTTTGCGGCACTCTTTGATCTTATGGCCAGGCTTTCCACGGTGATGGCAGTTACATCTCTATCATTTGGCTTTTGCCGTCTCCTTGGTACTTGCGCTTTTTATTGGCATTTCCTTTCGAATCAACTAGATTCGCCTTTGCCTCCATTGGCTGCTTTCCCTTAGATATAGTTCTTTTATTGTCCTTTTGTATTTTCAATTTGACAATAAGATCTTCAAATCCCATTTCCTTTGTCTTTAGTTTGAGATAACTCGTGACTCGTGACCCGAGCCCGAGCCCAATCCGGACCGGACGGGTGGCGGCGTCGCGCGTGTGGGGCTTTGCCAGCATATTTTCTTCCTCATGTGTCTTTGGCCCCTTCACCACCTAGTCATCGGAGATGTGTCCAAGTTACTGTTTTCGAATCTACTCAGTACTCATGTTGACTCGTCAAATTAGATGTTTTTTGCGTTCAATTTGACGAGGAATATCATTGGAATGCGGGATGATATTTGACTATATCTTCATCTGAATGTCGATTTCTACATCTAAATGTCGACTTCACTGTGTTGGTGATGGTTCGAATCCCCCCATTGTAATCCCTTCCCATTTTCTCTTCCCCTACCGGTATGTAATAATAATTTTTAAAAAAAATCCAAAAACAAAAACATTTATATGCCAATTTCTAACAAGTTTCTGGCTCCAAGACTTTGGTCTAGTGATAGGGACTCAACATGTGATGTATGAGGTAGTCGCATTACGAATTCAAATTTAGAGGCAAACAATACCAAATTGGAAGGGGGCGGCTCTATGTCGGACATTTGAGTTTGTGTACCAACTGGAGTTGGGCCAAAAGCTCACAAGGCGTGTTTTCTTCAATATCCAAAAAAAATTGCTAGCAATAAGATTCTATGTATTTGTGGCATTTTGACTTCTATAAAGAATTTTCTTGCGAATTAGTACTACATAACTATGCCGGACAAGGCATAACGAAAAAATCTTTTGTATTTTAAAAGTATTTTGTGTTATTTTCCCCTTTTTGTTTTATAAAATAAAAGTACTAGGGGTATTACATAGGTGATTTACACGAATGGACTCAATAGGCCATGCCTTGAACTTTTGTCCCCATTAAATAGACTCGTCAATATAGATTTGGCCCGCTGTGTTGGCCCTATCTAACCCTCTATTTAATTGGAAAAGAATATGGTGTGGCCATCAGTGAAAAGAAAAGACAAATGACTGGAAATAACCTTTAGGCCCAAAATAAAGACAAGTTGTAATCCACCAACTTAAAAGTCCGAATAGAAGGAATTAAAAAAGTGAAACTTACACAAATAACTATAGTTTAAGGGTTTTAAATTTGTCATAACTATAGTTTCAATATTTACAGGGCGTAGCTACTTTTTAGTTGCTACAGCCTCACTGTATTCATAAAAGCGTCATTGTATTCATAAAACGTCCTCGTTGTATTCATGAATACATCGAGTAAAAATCTGCTCAGTAAAGTGTATTCAAAACAGAAAAAACTCCTTCAAAATACAAAATACAACCAAAAATTGAATACAAGAAATAAAATACACCCCAATAGATTGGATTTTACACAAAAATATAACGAATACACTAAAAACCGAATATAAGAAATAAAATACATAATGAAAAATTGGATTTTACACTAAAAACACTTCAAATTCATTGTATTCATTTGTATACACTCAAATCTGAATACAAGAAATAACATACATAACGAAAAATTGAATTTTAAACTAGAAAAAAATGAATACACTTCAAAATTACTGTATTCATTTATATATAAAAAGATCTCCTTCGAAATACAAGCGAATAAAATGTATTTTTTTATCAAATCTGAAAAATGAAATACACACCGATATAGAGATTGATGAAACTCTGAATGCCTAGCTTCTTAAATATATTTGTCTCATCAATGGTGAATGCATCATTCTGGCCAACTCCACTCCATTTCGATACCTTTTGCTGCAGTGATTGCATTTTTCTTTTCTTGCTTCACTCTTTATTCGAAATGGCTGCGCTGCTGCTGAAAGACTTGAAGGTGAATGAGAATCATATATGGTCTTGTGGTCGGAGGGATTTCCGACGAAACTTAGTTATGGACGGAGAGAGAGGTGATCGGCACCGGAGAAGCTCAAATCTGGACGGAGAGAGAGGTGACTGACAACAACGAAACTCAGGTCTGGACAGAGAGAGAGAGGTGACCGGTGAAGCTCAGATCTGATGGTGGTCGTCGCTACTCCAGCGATGACGACAGTGGGGGGTGGTGGCAGAGAGAGGGACAGAGAGAGAGGTGAGGGAAAAGAGAAGGGGGATAAATACAAGCTATAAACCTAATGTGTTTGGGTATAATTATGAATGATAATTAACATATAATTTTTAGCTATGGGATGTAATTAAAATAAACTATAGTTACTAAATATAATTAGGTACTAATAGTTAGTGAGTCATATAAATTTTCCTTAAAAAAGGATTCATCGGCCCCTTTTCAAATGTCCAGTTCTCTTTTGTAGATCCGTTTTGGCAATCTTAACTATTTTTTTCTTCCATAAAAATAGTTTTAATAGTCCAAATGCTGAATTTCGTTTGCATAATCGTTGCAAATAGAATTTTCATATTTAAGTCTAAATAAAATATAAATTAAAATACTTCAAAACATATAAATTCAAGTGGACTATGTTCCTTCAAAAAATATTTCTAAAACATGTATAATATGTGTATAATATTTTTATAATATGTATATAATTAGTAAGTATACGTTGATTGTATATATTTATTATACAATAATTATATAGAAATATATAACAATGATACATTTTTTGATATTTATAAGTTAGTGCATTGTTCTGTGGATGTTTAATAAACTTTTCCAACAAGGCGGTGCTATGTAACATCGCTCCGAATAACGGGCATCCGCATTGGTGGTGCCCTCGTCGTCTTTAAGTTGTGGGTCCGCCTCTGTCCTTACGGAATAATTGATTTCGTATTACATCAGAGACTGAAGAAGGAGAAAGGAAAAAGATGATAATGAGAATATAACTGAATAAATGCATAATATGGTAATACACATATTATGATAAGTGTACACTACTAATTAGACTACAACATTAATTACATATTTGTAAAGGAGAAGGAGAAGACCCATGACTGGGCAGTCATAGCGGGCGGTCTTCGAACGCTAAGACTGTCCCTAAAATCTTCAAAAAGGACCGAAAGAAGACCCTTCGTAAAGATGTCGGCAATTTGATACATGGACGGAAAAAGGCAGACGCGAACGTTCCCACGAGCAACCTTTTCACGGACAAAGTGAATGTTTATCTTGATATGTTTAGTGCGCTGGTACTGAACTGGATTACCAGAAAGGTAGATGACACTAATATTATCACAATAAACCAAGGTTGCTTTCTGAATAGGACAATGAAGCTCTAACAACAAATTATGTAACCAACATGATTCACAGACCATATTAGCGACCCCTCGATAATCGGCCTCTGCACTGGTACGGAATATAGTCGGCTAACGCTTCGCAGACCATGAGACCATGTTATTACCAAGAAACATACAATAGCCAGAAGTAGATCGTCTGGTGTCCGGACAGCCACCCCAATCAGCATCTATATACGAAACAAGTGTTGTCGTTGATGACGGATATAGATGCAAGCCATAGTCAAGTGTACCCTGAATATACCGAAGGGATTCGTTTGAGCGCATTCATGTGCTCAAATCAGGGATCATGCATAAACAAACACACATGTTGTACGACATACGTAATATCGAGTCTCGTAAATGTGAGATACTAAAGGGCCCCTGCAAGACTGCGATAGCGGATCAGATCCTCGTATGGTGCGCCAGCGGCAGTTCCAAGTTTGGGCTTAGTATCAACGGGAGTGGAAGTAGACTTACAGGATGACATCCCAGCCCTCTCAATGATCTCAACTGCATACTTCCGCTGGGATAAGAACAACCCACCTGCATGATGAGTGACAACAATCCCTAAAAAATAACTCAAGGGCCCTAAGTCTTTCATAGCAAACTCAGAGCTGAGAATTGTCATGATAGATTGGCGTAAGGTATCGGAAGAGGCAGTCAGAATAATATCATCCATTTATAACAGAATATAGGCAAAGGATGAACCACGATGATAGATGAACAAGGAATTATCCGACCTGCTGTAAGAGAACTAAATAGTCGAAACATAGTTGGCAAATCGCGTATACCAGGCCCGTGGAGACTGATTAAGCCCATATAAGGACTTCTTCAACAAACAGACATGATGAGGATGTTTGGGATCCCTAAATCCCAAAGGCTGAGCCATATAGACTGTTTCCTTGAGATCACCATCTAGGAAAGCATTCTTTACATCAAACTGATGAATATGCCATGTTTTCGAAAGAGCCAAGCTAAGCACAATGCGAATGGTAGCCGGCTTGACCACCGGACTAAATGTCTCACCACAATCCACACCAACCTGCTGAGTCTTACCATCACCCACAAGCCGCGCCTTATGTCGGGCAAATGAACCATCTGAATTTTCTTTATGAGCAAAAATCCACATAGACCTAATAATATTAATACCAGATGGACGGGGCACCAACTCCCATGTCTTATTATCAATAAGAGCATTATATTCATCGGTCATAGCAATTTTTCAATTCGGGTCATTTAATGCAGACACATGATTACGGGGTATGGGTGATTTAAGAACATTAGAATGTAAATTAAAATGTCTTTTTGGTTTAAAAATCCATTGTTGACTACGGGTGACTGGTCTATGACTCGGGGCAGAGGCGGGTGAATTTTTGGAATTTTTGGGACTCGGGATGGACCGGCCGGCGGGCGAGTACTTCTGCGGCGCAAATCGGAACTCGAAATCGGGAACCGGGCCAACACTGGACCCGAAACAAGAGCGAATCCGGGCCGAACGGGTAGAGTGGATGGCCGAGTTGCTGGACCCAGATTTGAAGACGACGCCGTTTGGGGAGGACCAGCGGGCAGTGGGCCCGCTGGCGGAGTTGGGGTGCGGAACACGTCCGAAAAATAGTGAATACGTTTCAGGGAAAGACCATCATCCAAAAAATTATATGAACTAGGCCCGGGATTACTAACCTTAGCAAACGGAAACTGGGATTCATAAAAAATGACATGGAGATTAATGATGATTTTAATAGAGGATAAATCAAAACATTTATAACCACGATGATTAGACGGAAAACCCAAAAACACACACGGAGTAGACCGGGCCTGAAGTTTGTTAATTGTGGTGGATGGAAATAATGGATAACACAAGCACCCAAAGACCCTAAGATGGGAATACGAAGGTGTTTTATTATATAAAATTGTAGGGGGGAAGAATACGTCAAACTTTGGAAGGAAGAATGTTAAGGAGATATGTAGACATTTGTAGAGCATGATGCCAAAAAGACGGGGGTACGGAAGCATGAATCAATAAAGTTCAGACAATGTTATTTATGGTACGAATTTTGCGTTCGGCTTTCCCATTTTCTGAAGACGTATAAGGACAAGAAAAATGAAAATTGATCTCATTATTAGCACAGAATTCCCGAAACACCCCATTGTCATATTCTTTGCCATTATCACACTGAATATTTTTGATTTCCCATTCGAATTGAGTTCTAAAGAATGCTCTAAATTTCAAGAAGATGGAAAAAACTTGAGATTTTTTCGCTATTGGAAAAGTCCATAAAAATATAGAATAATCATCCAAAAAAAGAACATAATACCGATGACCCAAAGAACTAAGAACAGGAGACGTCCATAAGTCGCTATGAAATATTTTATGGCATTAAAGTATGAGATTTTGAGTCTACGAATGGCAACCGAACAATATTTCCTAAAGAACGAGACTGACATGTTGCTTGAAGTTTCCCTTGATTTTATTGTAAAATTAAATCAAATAAAAATATACTCCCTCGCACTCTATTTTATTTATGTGATACTTCTATTTTTGAATTTGTTCCAAGAAAAGAATATTACTTCTTCCGTCTCAATTTATGTGGCACTATTTGACTTGACACGGAGTTTAAGAAATAAAATCATATCATAAAATTAAATTATTTTTAAATATAGAAATGTGATATTCATTTTGGAACAGATCAAAACGAAAATAGTGTCACATAAATTGAGACAGAGCGAGTATGTTTTTATATTTATAGATAATTTACTTTAGATTTTTAACTTTATTCTTTAATAACACAATTTTATGGCCACATAAGTATCAAAGCTATAAACCTAATGTATTTTGATATAATTATGGATGATAATTAATATATAATTTTTAGCTATGAGATGTAATTAAAATAAACTGTAGTTACTAAATATAATTAGGTACTAAAAAACATTCATCACCCCCTTTTCAAATTTCCAATTCTCTGCGGTGGATCCGTTTTGGCAATCTTAACTATTTGTTTCTTCCATAAAAAATAGTTTTAGTATTCCAAATGCTGAATTTCGTTTGGATAATCGTTGCAAATAGAATTTTAATATTTAAGTCTAAATAAAATTTAAATTTAAATACTTCAAAACATATAAATTCAAGTGGACTATGTTCCTTCAAAAAATATTTCTAAAACATGTATAATATGTGTATAATATTTTTATAATATATGTATAATTAGTAAGTATACGTTGATTGTATATTTATTATGCAGTAATTATATAAAAACATATAACAGTGATACATTTTCTGATATTTATAAGTTAGTGCATTGTTCTGTGGATGTTTAATAAACTTTTCCGACAAGGAAATTATTATGTAACATCGCTCCGACTAACGGGCATCCGCATTGGTAGTTCCCCGTCGTCTTCAAGTTGTGGGTCTGCCTCTGTTCTTATGGATTAATTGATTTTGTAATACATCAGAGACTGAAGAAGGTGAAGGGAAAAGGATGATAATGAGAATATAATTGAATAAACGCCTAGTACGTGAAAGTTTTCCACTGGTATGGTAAGTCTTGGTAGAAAAACAGAACATTTAGGTTTAGGATAATTTCTTTTCTATCACAAATTATTATTAAACCTGTTGAAATAGAAGTAATACACAATTCGTTCAATTTATGTATGTATTTTTAATTGATAGGAAATTTAAGAAAGAAATTTCCTCCGAAATTAATTAACATTCTAAATATTTATGTGAATACAAAATTTGTCATTAATTAAGATTCGAAAAATTAAATTAAATTATTATTAAATATAAAATTTTGTCATTCTTACACACAAAAATGAAATGAAATCACATAAAATGAGTTGGAGGGAGTAACAAGTTTCAAATAGTAACTAGAAATTAATGTTTAAGCTTACGCAAAATAATTGGATCATGCTTCAAATCTTGTCATGAGCATGCTTCGTATATGATGCAGATAACTTTATCAATAATTCATAGGTTATGTTAGCTTTACACGTGCAACCTTTCAACGACAACTTCTCGCCACATAATGAACAAGAAAACAGAAAGAATTGAATAGAAAACTTTTTTTTGTTTGAAATTATTTGTCGTGATTATTAAAAATATTTTTTTCAAATTATTTACCATTTAAAAAATTCAAGGTATCATTAATTATGTTTTTTCTATTTTACCCTTTGTAATTAATGAAGATGACACATAACTAGAACAAACATTTAAATGGAGAGAGATTATAACTTAGATATAAATAAGGATAAAGTAGATTAAATAGTCCACTTAATTAATATTTTTTAAGGGATCGTTAAACTAAAAAAAATGATAAATAATTTAAGAACAAGAACGTATACGAAGCTCTGTTGTACTGTACCAGTGAGCCACATCAGCCTGTGCATGCTTGAGGAGGGAGTGTGGCTATAGCTGATACACGTCCTTCCCATAAATTCCACATTTTCTTTGAAATAATTCATCACTTTTCAATCCGTTGGCTGTAAAACAGGCCAACTCCAAAGGTGTTGTCATTGACCCAACAGAAAGATATCGTAACAACAAATCATTTTTTTCTGATATGTTGCTTGAAGTTTCCCATGATTTTATTGTAAAAAGAAATCAAATAAAACGGTACTCCCTCGCACTCTATTTTATTTATGTGATATTTGTTTTTTGAATTTGTTCCGGGAAAAGAATATTATTTTTCCGTCTCAATTTTTGTGACACCATTTGACTTGACACAGAGTTTAAAAAAGAAAAAAAGACTTTTTAAATGTGTAGTTCAAAACAAGTCTTATATAAATGTATGACTGTTAATAATATCATAAAATTAAATTATTTGTAAATATAGAAATGTGATATTATTTTTGGAACAGACAAAAAAAAAATGATGTCACCTAAATTGAAACAAAGAGAGTATCTTTTTATATTTATAGATAATTGACTTTAGACTTTAAACTTTATTCTTTAATAACACTTTATGGCCACATAAGTATCAAAGAATATTTAAAATCAAATGAAACGTCTTTCATTTCTTAAACTATGTGTCAATCAAATAAAATGAAACAAAGGCGTCCTGTCGACAGACACAACATCTACCTGTGACCTCCACAAAGGCGTCCTGTTCCTCCCACAAAACCTGTTAGTCTCTAACATGGTTCTTGATATGTATCGATGGAAAATATGTTCAATTTGATTGACCCTTCGACCACGAAAGATCGTCCTTTGTACTGCCTAAACATTTCTCCAAGGGTCAATCCAATTCTGTTTCCTTGATTTCTTCCTACCTATCTTATTGAAGTTCTCATTTGTTAAACTACACTGTATATACGGCCACCAATATTTTCTTTCATCATTTTTCTCGATCCATCTACTGCTGTATCTGGTCACATTCACAAAAAAAGAAACAAAGCTCAACGACAACCATCCCAACACAATCACAGCTACTTCATTCTTACCTATATATGTTTCCTAATTATTGTTTAGAAGGTTAGCTTTGAGCAAGCATGCATGATTGCATGGCGATAATAACATGCATTACTATTAGTTCTATATTAATCATAAAAAGGGAAAGAAAAAACCAAGGGTTTTTACGTTATCAAGATAGAAGTTGTGGTTAATAAAAATTCATAGGACGAGATAAAATATACTCCTTCCTAATTTATGTACCACTCTTTTTTTTTTCTTTCTAATAAGCCTAAAAATAATGATACCTTATATTTGTTAGAACAGGGTAATACTAAACACACTTACAATTTGCGAGACAAAACTCTCTCTCTCATTATTCCAACAGATGGCTAGATAAATAACCACGATTACAACAGGAAATTCCTAACAATATGGAGGAAACTAATTCCTTAGAAATAGGAGGAATAACAATTCAAATGCATTCCTAATACTTAGGAAGACTTATTCAAAATAGAAGACTAAGTAAATAGACTAACAAATCCTTCCCTAAACTGCATGCTGAAAGCAAAGCAGTTTCCATAGGAACCTTCATCACCCCTAGCATCCCTCTTAACCTTGTGAATGACTCAAGCTTTAGAGGCTTAGTCATGATGTATTCTACTTGGTCTTGTGAACCACAATGCACCAGCTTCACTCTTCCTTCTCCAGTCAAATCCCTCAAAAAATGAAAGCGTACCTCAATATGCTTGCTGCGTCCATGGAATACTGGGTTCTTCGAAAGCTGAATGGTAGAACTGTTATCACACCGAATCAGAATGCATTTCCCATGTTTTCCTACAAGCTTGTCAAGTAACCTCTTCATCCATATTCCCTGAGTTGCACAAGAAACAGCAGCTATATATTCAGCTTCGGTGGTTGAGAGTGCAACAATAGGCTGTTTCTTTGAGCTCCACGAAATGGCTCCTCCACATAATGAAAATACATAACCTGATGTGCTCTTACGATCGTCTAAATCACCTGCATAGTCACTATCTGTGTATGCTAACAGTGTCTCATCTCCTCCTCGTTTGTACTCTATTCCAAAGTCTATTGTGTGTCTGACATATCTGAGCACTCTTTTCAAAGACTCGGAAGTGTAACTCTGTGGGAGAAGACATATATCTGCTAGCAAGGTAGGCCACAAACATTAAATCAGACCGTGTAACCGTGAGATACATCAAACTACCTATCATCTGTTTGTAGAGTGTAGGATCTACTTCAGCTCCTTCTCCCTTCTTTGAAAGCTTAACTCCTGGAACTATCGGGTTCTTGACTCCATTACTTTTATCCATTCTGAATCTTTCCAGAATTTCTTTGGCAAACTTCCTTTGACAGATATAGATTCCTTCCTCTTTCTGTATTACTTCAACCCCGAGGAAATACCTCATCTTCCCAAGATCAGTCATATCAAAGTTTCTCCTCAATGATTCTTTGAACTTAAGAAACATGCTCTCACAATTACCGGTAAATAATAAGTCATCCACATAAAGGCTGACGATTAAAATATTACCTCCGTTTTCATTCTTTATGAATAAAGTGTGTTCAGAGACACACTTTTCGAATCCCTCTTCGATGAAGTATCTTTCAATCTTGCTGAACCAAGCTCTTGGAGCTTGTTTCAACCCGTAGAGTGCCTTCCTCAACTTATACACCTTTCCTTCCTCTCCATTCTTGATGAAACCTTGAGGTTGATCGACATAAACTAGCTCATTCAGTTCACCATGTAAGAATGCGCTTTTAACGTCGAGTTGATAAATGCTCCAGTTTCTCTGAGCTGCAGTTGCCACAATGATTCTGAACGTGTCCCATCTTGCTACTGGCGCATACACCTCTGTATAATCAACTCCAAACCTCTGCGCATACCCTTTGGCAACTAACCTAGCTTTGCATTTCTCCACCACTCCAAGTTCATTGAATTTAGTCTTGAAAACCCACTTAACACCAATAGTTTTCATACCTTGAGGAAGTTGTGTTAATTCCCAAGTATTGTTTCTTTCGATTGCCTCAATTTCTTCCTGCATGGATTTCCTCCATCTTGGCTGTTCTGAAGCTTCTTCATAGCTCACTGGATCTTCCCCTGAAGTAAAGACTTGAAGGGCCTGCCCTTCTAAGAAGAATGCTTCATTTTCTTCCTCTGAAAACTCTTGCCCAGAGACATAGTCTTTGAGATACTCAGGTGCCTTGCTCTCTCTTCTCGGTCTCTCTTGTGAGCTATTCAATGAATTACCTGATTCAATGTTTGTTGTTTCCTCTTCTCTATTGTGTTCAGCCTCTCCCCCACCATCTGCTGCCTCTTCTTCAAGAAAATCAGATTCTCCCTTACCATCTTCATCATCTTCCCAAGTGAGTATGTTAGAAGTATTTGAGATGCCATATGCGCCCTCTGCTCCATTCCTTCCCCAATCCCAAATCGTGTTCTCTTCGAACACGACATCTCTGCTTGTCATAACTTTCTGAGACTTGGGATTGTACATTCTGTAAGCTTTGGACTCATCACTGACACCAAGAAAGATGGCTTGGCAGCTCTTGTCATCAAGTTTGGTTCTCTTTGCTTGTGGAATGTGTACATGTCCAACGCAGCCAAAGGTTCTAAAGTGCTTCACATCAGGTTTGACACCACTCCAAGCTTCTTCTGGTGTTTGCTCTTGCAATGCTGAGGTAGGGCTACGGTTCAGCACATATGTGATCCATTTAACTCCTTCAGCCCAAAATTCCTTTGGCATTTTTTTTCTGAGAGTATGCTTCGTACCAGATTCATAATGGTCTGATTCCTCCTTTCTACCACGCCGTTTTATTGGGGAGTATAAGCAGCAATTAGTTGTCTCTTGATGCCATGTTCTTTACAAAAGTCGTTGAACTCCATCGAATTGAATTCTCCTCCTCGATCTGTTCTTAGGCAGCAAATGGGGAGTCCAGCTTCTTTCTCAACACTTGTTTTGAATGTTTTGAAAGTATTGAAAGCCTCTTATTTTTCTGCGATGAGAAAACTCCACATTTTTCTGCTGTAATCATCAACAAAACTCAAGAAATACCTCTTTTGGCCATTTGTTACCGGATTAATTGGACCACAAATGTCTGCATGCACCAACTACAGATTCTTCGTTGCCCTCCACTTGCTTTGCTTTGGAAAAGAATCTCTTTTTTGCTTCCCAATGAGACAACTCTCACATACTTTGGTTGGATTCCCTCTCTGTGGTAGGACGAGAACCATTTTCTTCGAGCTCAAAATCTTTAGACTTTTATAGCTGAGGTGGCAAAATCTACAATGCCACAGGTGTGCTTCATCATGTGTGGTGGCTTGGAAGCAAGAGTCTGCTTTTGTTGTTTGCGCAATGACTGCAAATATTCTGTTTGTGCTCATCTTGGTCTCCATGATTGGTCCTCTTGCTGGGTGAAAAACTCTGCATGTATTATCTTGTATTAAGACTACAAGCTTTTTCTCTTGTAATTGGCCGATACTTAGCAGGTTGTTGCTGAGGTCGGGAACATAATATACATTATTGATCACTTGAACCAGCCCATCAATCCTGAGTTTAATACAGCCCTTCCCATGAACCACCATCCTTGCATTGTTTCCGAGCTTCACGGAATGTTTGAATGTCTCATCTATTTCGGTGAACCATTTCTTCATTCCCGTCATATGATTGCTGCAAGCACTATCAAGGAACCATAGATCCTCCATTTTTGCGTCTTGCATCTCTACGTGAGCCATGAGGACAAGTTCCTCTTCTTCATTGAACTCCACATAATTTGTTTGTTTCTCCCAACTGGGGCATTCAAACTGAAAGTGCCCTAGTTTATGACATTTATAGCATTTTATCAAGGCTTTATTGAGCCATGATCTTCCACGTCCTCTGCCACGTCCCCGGAATGCACCCATGCCTCTTCCTCGTGCCTTACTGAACCTTTCTTCTTCTGAGATTTTCAAGACATGTTCCTCGCTGCTGGAACTTTTGGGATGGTGCCTACTGATTTTCTGTTCGTGGCATAGCAGGGAACTTTGAAGTGCATCCACTGAGAGACTGTCAATGTCTCTTGATTCCTCGATCGAGCATACCACATAGGTGAACTTCTCAGAGAGTATGCGCAATATTTTCTCCACTATCTTATTATCTTGCATGTCTTCTCCCATATTTCTTATCTCTGTTGCCACCAGCAACACTCTGGAGAAAATACTCTGTGATGGTCTCATTCTCTTTCATCTCTAGTATCTCAAAATCTCTTCTGAGACGTTGGAGTTGTGCTCGTTAAACACGCTCACTTCCCTTGTATTTGGTTTTGAGAGACTCCTACAGCTGGTTGGATGTATCTTTCTGATTTATGGTTTTCAGAATTGATTTATCTATAGCTTGGAATAGATAATTTTTTACCTTGAGATCATTAAGCTTTAGGTCTGCTAATGCTTGTCTCTGTGCTCCATTGAGAATTTCTCCTCGAGTTGGCTCAACATAGCCTGTTTCAATCAGATTCCACCATTCTTTGGATCTTAGCAGGTTCTCCATCAGCATACTCCAGTGCTCGTAATCGCCATCGAACTTGGGGATGCTGAGGAGGTTGTCTCTCTCGCCTGCCATCTCCTTTTCTCTTTCTTTCACTCCTTGTTAGGATACTGCACTCCTAACCTCTCATAACGACCAGGCCTGCAATGGCTCTGATACCAAATTGTTAGAACTGGGTAATACTAAACACACTTACAATTTGTGAGACAAAACTCTCTCTCTCATTATTCCAACAGATGGCTAGATAAATAGCCATGATTACAACAGGAAATTCCTAACAATAAGGAGGAAACTAATTCCTTAGAAATAGGAGGAAGAACAATTCAAATGCATTCCTAATACTTAGGAAGACTTATTCAAAATAGAAGACTAAGTAAATAGACTAACAATATTTAGTATTCACTCCGTCGTTTCAATTTATATGATAGTTTCTTTGACTCAATTTTAAACATAGTTCTTCAATTGTTTTATAATAAAATTTACACATTTGAAAACTATATATAAAATACTATAAGTCGGCATATTTAATATGAAAAGAGATGGAGAAAATTGTAGTTAAAAAAAATGTTATTTGACTCCCAAACTGGTCAATCCTCTTATAAATTGGGAAGGAGAGAGAAATAATTTAACTTTAAAATTCTCATTTTACTTTTAAGGAGATGATTTATAATTTAACTTTAAAATAACTTTAAAATACTCTTTCTTTATTTTTTAATATTTATGTCTAATCTAATACCATACATAAATTGAGCCGGGTGTGTAAATAGAATTCGAAAAATGACAGAGAATATTGTGTGTTGTCTTTTATATGTTCGTAAACAGGACATTTTTAATGTCGTCAGTTTTATATATATATATACACACACGCTATTTCTAGTGCTACGTCCTACAGAAATCGAATAAGTTGCCTAGATAAAATTTAATATTATAGTCTAGACTCTAGTCCCATCATAGAATAGTTTATTTGTGTGGCAGGTAAATATAGTCAAGACGAAGAAACACTAAAATCTTAGTCCCCTAATCTATCTAATTCCTTATTATTTTGTTTCAAAAAAAATAACACATACTATATCTGAAAATAATTTAATTTTAATCTAACAATTTTACTGTTAATGAGAATTTCACTTTAAATTTTTTATTTTATTCTTAAAAAAAGCTTTTATGATTACACATATTACGATATATTTAAGATCACAAATTTAAATGACTTTCATTTTTTTTTAAAAATTCCTAACAAATCATATAAATCGGAATGAAGGAAGTATACTTTCCTAATTAAACTTACACTGATAGAGAATTGATGGCTGAACAGAGAATGTGCAAGCAACCAGAGAGAATCACGAAGGAAGAAAAAGCTAGCACCTGCAATATCTTCAAATGGACCCTTTTGGCATGACGAATTCAATGCAACAACAAGCAAATGGCTTACATATAATATGGTCATGAGTCTATTTTTGACTCAGAAGAAAGCTCTCCAATTTAATCTCAGCGTCCATGAAAAGCGGAACTAGGTTATAATTATTAAATAAGTTGAATTATTGTTAGTAGTTTTATAAATTGGCAAAATCATAGTACGTGGAAGCATTGGTGAAACGTGGCTAGAAAAGTTTGTGCCACGTTTGAGCTTGCTGAATCCTTTGCAGTTAACTTGCAAAGAAAATCTTACGTGAGTTAAGATCTTCCAAAGATGTAGGGACAAATATTATATACAGAATGAGCATAAACTTTTCGTAGCCGTTTTTCTATCCACGTGGAACAAAGAACAATTATAAGATACTTCCTCTCTGTATCAAAAAAAGTATTCACTTGACCATTTACATATTTTTAAGAGAATATTAACTTCTATACAAAAATAAATAATTTGACTAAAATGTTTCTAATTAAATAGATATTGCGATTTGATTACCTAACATTTAATAAGGGCATATTTAGAAAAATAAAGTTAATTTTTTTATTTGGTAAACGAACACTCTTTCTGACTCAAAAAATAAAGGCTAAGTGAACACTCTTTTTTATCCGGAGGGAGCACTTATTAGAAATTATGAAACATATGGTAAGAATTACTCTCTCCATTCACTTTTACATGTCCGGTTTAGACTTAATACATTCTTTAAGAAATAATAATTGAGATGAGTAATTTATTATAATATTCATATTAATTGATATTTAGTTTTACGTCTTGAAAATAATTTGGGGAATGAGTAATTAATGTTAAGGATCGGTCCTTTCCCGGACCCCGCGCATAGCGTAAGCTTAGTGTACCGGACTGCCCTTTTTAAGTAATTAATGTTAAGGATAAAACATGAAAAAATTATGTTTATCTTGATATGTTAAAAGTGACGAGTAGAAGTGAAAATATATTTTTAGTATAGTGAACAAATAAAAGTCAACAGAGGGAGTAATTCATAACCCGAAGAAAATAATACTCCCTTCTTCCATGTTTACTTGTTCATGTTTGACTTAATACACCTCTTAAGAAGCAATAAATAAAATGATAATTAATTTATTTTCTTATAATTCTCATTCGTAGTGCATCAATTTTTGATGTATTGTTTCTTGCAGGGATAAAAAGAAGATCAAATGTTTGTACACATGGAAAGAAGACTAAAACTGACTATCGGGAGATCATTTGAGGAGAAGGACAGCGGTCTTATCATCACTGGCCACTTGACATGAATATCCTTTCTGGTAATGTTTTTTTTTTCATTGAAATAGTTTAAAATTAGTACTTTTTAAATTTAACTTTGCAAAAAGAAAAATCACTCTCCTTTTCAGCAAATACAAGGTATCTAATTTTTTTATAATTGAAATATTTAAATGATTTAATTTTATTTATACTGATTGTTTGTTTGCTCTTTTTGATTTTTTTTGGGCTTGATCTCCTTTTTGTTTATTATTTTAGCTAGGTAACTAATTATTTTTCTTTTTTTTGATAGGTGGTTAGAGATGTGAAAACTATCAAAGAATAGGAATGTTGAAAAAAATATCTACAAAAAATAGTTAATTATTTATTTTACCTCCATTAATTTTGCATGCTAGAAGGTTCTATTTCAGGTCATTCCAAATAAAGGAAGCTTGAAGAATCTCGGGTCTATTATCCAAGGGAATTGAGAGATTGATGACGATGTCACACATCGTATTGGTGCAGGGTGGATGAAATGGAGGCTCGCATCTGCAGTCTTGTGCGATAAAAATGTGTCACCGAAACATAAAGACAAGTTCTATAGGGTGGTGGTTAGACCAACTATGTTGAATGGGGCGGAGTGTTGGCCAGTAAAGACTTCGCACATCTAAAAGATGAAAGTTGTGGAGATGAGGATGCTGATATGGATGTGTGGGCATACAAGAATGGATATGATTAGAAATGATGATATCCGGGACAAAGTGGAAGTAGCCTCGGTGGAGGATAAGATGCGAGAAGCGAGGTTGAGATGGTTCGGGTATGTGCAGAGGAGAGGCAAAAATATTCCAATGCGAAGGTGTGAGAGGTGGCTATGGACTGGTTTAGGAGGGGTAGAGGTAGGCCGAAGAAGTATTGGGGAGAGGTGATTAGACGGGATATGGCGCAGGTGCAACTCACTAAGGACATAACCTTAGATAGGGGGTTGTGGAGGACACGGATTAGGGTAGAAGTATAGTAGGTAGTTGAGCGTAGTACTACTTACTCTTACATACCGGTAGTTGTAGTGTTATTATTGTAGCCCTGCTTAGCCTATCTTACTAGTAGGCGCAGTATTGTTTCATAGTCTCATGTCCTTAGATTTCTGCTGCTGTATGTTCTTTCGTGTACTTTGTTTATCTTATTTACCAAAGATTAGTTATTGCTTCTTTTTTCAGAATGCTTTATCATGGCTTATTCGTTTTTGTTACTCTCATTTTCATTTTGCTTTAAATTTCTTGTTCGGGTCTGACCGTTTCTCTTGCTTTGCTTGTGCTTATGCTTTGTCTTGAGCCGATGGTCTTTCGGAAACAACCTCTCTACTTACCAAGGTAGAGGTAAGGTCTACATACACTCTACCCTTCCTAGACCTCACGTTATGAGACTTCACTAGGTATGATGATGAATATTCAACTAAAAATTGAATTGAATGTTTTTATTTGTATGGTTATTAATAGTTATATATATATATGAAGTATACAAAAAATTTAGTTTTAATTTTACTTTTTTTGGAAAGATACATTTAATTTCTATTATATAAAAGTATAAGTTCTAAATAACAAAAATATATGAATTAGCTAATGAACCAACATCAAATGGATGTTACTGAAAAAAATAATCCCCTTGATTATTTTCATTAATTGAAAGGTATTTATACAAGTTACAAAATAGGAGAATCCTATTCCTATTCTATTCCTAAAACCTTATTCTACCATAATTCTAACTATACAAATTATGGTAAGCGTATCATCCTAATTTAGGTAACAAATACACTACAATATGCATCAAATATATATACCATATATACAAGATTACATAAATGTAATCTGCCCGTGATAGGCTGATTTGCTGGACTTCCGTGGGTGATGGCCCAAGACTGGGCCGTGACTACTGCTCTACTGTTTTGGATATTCCCGTGATATACACCTCTGTACATCACGTGTATATCACGGGTATATATACCTTATTTAACACACCACCGCAGTCATAGCGGGCGGTCTTCGAACGCTGAGACTGTCCCTGAAATCTTCAAAAAGGACCGCAGGTAGACCCTTTGTAAAGATGTATGCAACTTGATAACGAGACAAGACATGGCATACGCGAACGTGACCCTTAGCAACTTTTTCATGGACAAAGTGAATGTCCATTTCGATATGCTTAGTGCGTTGGTGCTGGACCGGGTTACCTGAAAGGTAGATGGCAATAATGTTATCGCAATATACCAAGGTTGCTTTCTGAATCGGACAATGAAGCTCCAAAAGCAAATTACATAGCCAACATGATTCAGAGACCACATTCGCTACCCCTCGATATTCGGCCTCTGCACTTAAGCCTGATAGTGTTGCCTGACGCTTTGCCGACCAGGAGACCAAGTTGTTGCCAAGGAACATACAGTAGCTAGACGTCGACCGTCTAGTGTCGGGACAACCACCCCAATCAGCATCTGTGTATGCGACAAGTGTTGATGTAGAGGACGGATACAAATGCAAACCATAGTCCAGTGTCCCCTGAATATACCGAATGATGTGTTTGATTGCATTCATGTGCTCAACTCTGGGATCATGCATGAATAAACACACCTGCTGAACCGCATACATAATATGCGGTCTGGTAAAGGTAAGACACTGGAGGGCCCCTGCAAGACTGCGATAGCGGGTCGGATCCTCATAAGGGACGCCGGCCGCAACCCCAAGCTTGGGCTTAGCATCAACTGGAGTGGAAGTGGACTTACAGGAGGACATCCCGGCTATTTCGATGATCTCAGATGCATACTTTCGTTGAGACAAAAACAAACCATCTGAGTGACACTTGACGGCAATCCCCAAAAAGTAACTCAAGGGCCCTAAGTCTTTCATAGCAAACTCAGAATTGAGCATGACCATGATGGACTGGCGTAAGGCATCGAAAGATACAGTCAGAATGATATCATCTACATACAACAGAATGTAGGCCACGGACGAACCACGACGGTAGATGAACAAGGAATTATCTGACCTGCTATGAGTGAACCCAATAGTCGATACAAAGTCAGCAAACCTCTTATACCAGGCCCGTGGAGACTGCTTAAGCCCATATAAGGACTTTTTCAACAACAGACATGATGAGGACGATTGGGATCCCTGAAACACAACGGCTGATGCATATAGACTGTTTTTTTGAGATCACCATGTAGGAAAGAATTCTTGACATCCAACTGATGAATAGGCCAAGTATTTGACAGAGCCAAGGTAAGCACAGTGTGAATGGTAGCCGGTTTGACCACCGGACTAAACGTCTCACCACAATCTATCCCAACCTATTTAGTCTTACCATCACCCACAAGCCTCGCCTTATGCCGAGCAAATGACCTATCTGAATTCTCCTTATGTACAAAAATCTACATAGACCTGATAACATTAATACCAGATGGACGGGGCACCAACTCCCACGTCTTATTATCAATAAGAGCATTATATTCATCGGTCATAGCAATTTTCCAATTCGGGTTGTTTAAGGCGGACACATGATTACGGGGCAAGAGGGATTTAGAGACATTAGAATGTAAATTAAAATGTCTTTTAGGTGTAAAAATACCCCGCTGACTACGAGTGACCGGTCTATGACTCGAGGAAGAATTTAGTAAATTTTGGGAATTTGCTGGGCTCAAGACGGACTGGACAGCAGGCAGTGGGCCTGCTGGCCCAAATCGAGAATCTGGGGCTGAAGCTGGAATAGTTCCAGAATTGGGTTGGACTGGCCCAATCGCTGGAACTGTTCCAGCTCCTGGAATTGGTGACGGAACAGTGGGTCCAGCGGGCAATGGATGTCAAGAAAACTTTTATTTAGACCTAGTCTCTTGATACCATGAAAGAAATAATCCCCTTGATTATTTTCATTAATTGAAAGGTATTTATACAAGTTACAAAATAGGAGAATCTTATTCCTATTCTATTCCTAAAACCTTATTCTACCATAATTCTAACTATACAAATTATGGTAAGTGTATCATCCTAATTTAGGTAACAAATACACTACAATATACATCAAATATATATACCATATATACAAGATTACATAAATGTAATCTGCCCGTGATGGGCGGATTTGCTGGACTTCTGAGGGTGATGGCCCAAGACTGGGCCGTGACTGCTACTCTACTGTTTTGGACATTCCTGTGATATACACCTATGTATATCACGTGTATATCACGGGTATATATACCTTGTTTAACAGTTACGATTCTTTTCCATAGAAGAAAAGAATAGTATATCTAAAGTAATATTTGTTATCAACACTTCATCAGTTATGCCTACACTTAAGTTTGTGCGAGTTTTTTGTTTGTTCATTTTTTTTGTCTTCTTTTTTACCATTATTTTTTTAAAATTTAACTCAGTCGTAATATTAAAAATACAAAAGTCACAATTGAGCAACCAACTATTTACTTTAAGTAGTAAAGGCGAACCAATAGTTATTTTCATTTGTTTGAAATTTCAAAAGTCTCTACTAAAGAAAAATTGGCTTATATTAAGAACCAATATTTAAAACGTGACGAAAAATGCTTCACATGTTAACAAGTAACTAGGCCAGATCAACATTTTCGACATCCTATGTATTAACATTTGCACCCTTATAAGTTCAAATTAAATTGTGTATGTATACACATATGAAAGAAACCCCTTTTTTGGTATATCTTAAAATCATGGTAGATCATTTATAAAGGATTAAATGAAAAAGGCTACCTCTTAAGTATGAATTGCCAGTTTTTACATTATTTTTTTTGTTTCCAATTCAAGTTAACAAATATTGATTTAAATGAATAATTTCATAATCAATCTCGATGTCTATCGCAAATTTTTTCAGTCAAAAGATTATATATAAATTATCTAAACTATCGTGAATTGAAAAATGAAAAAATATTTGATTAATAAATATTATCATTATTTTACAAAAATTACAATATCAATATTTGTTCATGTTTTATATTTTCTTCATTGCCGCGCAAAGCGTGGCCAAGTACACTAGTGTGTATTAAATATGCGTTTTTGCTCCGAATAAATATCGCAATACCCAAAAGATATACTGTGGGGAATTAGTTGTCACAAAAATTGTATGTTTTGTGGTAACCTTTCGGCAGACTTATTCCTTTTGTTTTTCCAAAACTAAAAATATATAATTTCAAATCTTTAGATTACTTAAATAAATTGGTGTTAATCAATCTTGAACTTCGTTTACATATTGTTTCTCTACATTTTTCTTAATTATATATATATTATTAAATTTACTTGTCACATATAATATTTAGCATCGGAAGTACATATCGTAAGTTCGCCGCTAAAAAAATTATAATGATAAGATTTGGGACTTTGTCGATGATAAGCTTCAGGTAAAAACACAGAAGGTCACTCAACAATTTTATCCTTAAAAAAGACTCATTTGGATGGCAATAAGAGTTTACTGTTACATGATAGATTCAAGTACAGATAGAGCTACCAGAATTGAATTATGAGATGTTCTATATGACATAGTGTCACGACCTAAAATCCGAAATGGTCATGAGGGAACCTATCCTAATCAATAGGCAAACCCCAATTGAAAAGTAAGTCTCAAACTATAGATTTAAGTTAGAAAATTACAGAAAAACAACCCTACGTACTAAATATGTCTTAATAACATAAATACGAACAAGTCTAAGTCAAACACCTTTCCAAGACCTGAAAGTCATAAGTACAAGAGCTACTAATCCAGAATACAAGTCTTAAATTACTACATAACATTGTCCGAAATGGAGAAAAACAGAAAGTAAAGATAGAAAAGAAGTCTGGTGCTGTGGGACCATCATCAGCTCACCCTAGACTCCAAATTATGCTTCAGCGATAAGCAGAATCTCGTCCTCTACTTGTGCTCGGATCCGAACCTGCACACAAAAGGTGCAGCAAGTATAGAGTAAGTATGGAAAGTACGTGTACCCAACTGCATCATTGACTGGACATAGACTATAGCGATGACAAGATAAGAATTTCAATAATTGAAGTAAAGAATCCACGACTAAGCCAAGTTATAAAGTTGTCACTTTCCAAGTATAGTCGTAAAGGTTCTACCTTTCTATCGATTAGGACAATCATAGTGATAAAGATCCAATCTTTATCCTAATTCGAACAAGTACAATCATAAAGATTAAATATTTCCATCAATTAAAACAAGTATTGTTATAAAGATTCGATCTTTTCATCATCTAAGGCCAGTTAAACTATAAAGATTTTGTCTTTTCATCATTTAAGGTCAATATAACTATAAAGATTCCATATTTTCCCCAATAAGAAAACATATGGCATGAAATCAAGTCAACAAGTATGAATAACATGAAATGCAAGAGAAACGTATTTCTACGCAATGGCCATATGCACCGGCATGACACGCTCCTTCGGTATGCCGTGACCCATGAGGGACTCATGAGGTCCATATACCCACACAAAATACTAGATCCTCCAGTTCACATCGGGTATAAGCCAATAGGTTATCATATCATATACTATAACGACCCGTTAGGTCAGTTTTCTTATTATTCCAAAAATACCATTTCTCCTAGCTATGTTTTGATATTTCTGATGTATAAGAATGGTGACGCGATTTCTGAGGTGATCAAATGAAAATAAAGGAAGAAAACCTAAGATTGGAGTTTTGGAAGTTTTAAGTTTGAGTAGGGGTTGATTTTTGAGAAGACATGCTCGGAATCAAATACTGATGGTCAGTTAGCTCTGGAACGTGTCTTTTGTCTTTGGTGGATGGTTAGAATGAGTCCTGAGTCTTTTGAGAACGATTCAGGCAAGTTTATGGAATTTGAAAAGTTCTTAAGTTAATAAATGAGTTTTAGTTGACTAAAGTCAATATTAAGGTCATTTGTGTCTTTTTTAAAGTTTTTTCTATTCCATTAGGTCCGAAATGGTATTTATTCGAGTCGTTAGTTTGTTTCCAAGGGACTCGGATGTATTTCAGACTTTTGGTTGAGATTTCTAGTAACTTGATCAAATAAGAGTTGACTAGAGTCAACATCGGGTCAAGACTATCTCGTATGAGTATTTTGAGTGCGAGAGCAAGTCCGTTGCATGTTTTAGGAATGAGTTGCATATTTGGTTAATGTGTCCGGGATTCTCGGATGAGTCTCGGGGATTGATTTGAAGTTTGAGTATATTCTTGAATTTCTTGTTTTGGGTGTTGCACACCTGCGCATTTAGGGTCGCACCTGTGCAAGGTGGGCCGTAGGTGCGAGCTAAAAGGAACCCAGGTCGCTCGCACCTGCGAGAAAAATGCCGCAGGGATGTGATCACACCTGTGAGAGGTTGTCTGCACTTGCGAGCCTGAGATATATCATGGGCCTCGCACCTGAAAGTAACGGGTCGCCGGTGTAAAGCTCGCACCTGCGAGATCTCTGAAAATAGTGGATTAAAAATCCACTTCGACCTAGTTATTTCATAACTCATTTGTGGGACTTGAGAGCTCGGTTTGGGGAGATTTTTGAAGGATTTGCAAGACACAACTATAGGGTAAGATTCTCATCTTCCTCTTATGATTATTCCATTAATTAGTAGGAAATTCCATGATAGAAATTATGATTTGATAAGGGGATTTCATGGGTTTATGAACCCTAAGATGGGAATTTGGGGATTCTTGATTTAAGTATGACATTGATGTTAGATTTGAGTGATTCTTGGTTTATAGACTCCATAGATAATGGGTAAACTATTTTTGAAATAAATTCATGTTTTGCCCTTCGAGGCTTGGGATTCTATTTTGGTGACCTTTTGTGTCCGGAAGTTTTATATAGCATTATTGGTACCGATAGAATTGTGTATTAACGTAATATCTATATTTGAATAAATTGGCATCTTTCGGAGGCGTTGCGAAAGGGAGAAACGCTATTGTGATCGTCCGACTCATATTCTAGGCAAATTGAGATCTTGCACTTATTTTAAGCCTTATGGTTGGTCTAATAAACTAATTAAGAGGGTGAAATGGAGAAAATAAAGGGTCCCAATACTTGTGAGGTGACGAGCACTGTATCGGGTACTAGTGACATGTTATGGATACTTGTGCTTTAAATTGAGTAGTGAATGTCAGGCTTTGAGCACTAGCTGATAGTGTAGTACGATTCTATGGATCTGTGATTGGAGTATGAAGTTTGTACTTTGCGTCTTATGATTAATTGCTTGTCTTAACTATGATTATGTGTTTCCGTCACTCCTACATACTCATTTAAAAGTGAAAAAGAAGCTAAAGATCGAGTCTTTATTGTGAAATGGATAAAGGTCAGATCTTTGTGACCTATATTGATTAAAGATTAAATCTTTATTGCATATTCTTGCTTCTTATCGTTATGCATGTCATATTCATTTTTCATATAGTATCTCATGCATGTTATTCTTAAGGATACTTATGTGGGTCCGAGGAAAATGATTCCCGATGGAGTGAAACGCTAATATAAGCCTGCATGGCTAGAGATAGGTACTGCGTGAGCCTATTAATGGTTGAGAAATCGAAGGGAAAGAATTTCGGGTGGTATATGGACCTCACGAGTCTTTCATTAGTCACGATTCATAAAATTTGAACGTGTGTGTACTGAAGATGAGTAATAAAGGCCTTGCATTGCATTTTAATTTACATTTCATACAATTTAATATATATATATATATATATAGATATATATTCCTTTTTTGGCTGATGCCTAAAATGTACCTGACTCTATTGATTAATTATGGTGCTTGCTTAATCATTAAACATACATCATTGAATAGATCTCAGCAATCGTGGTGTGAACTATATCAATTAATGCCCAATTGCTTCCTTACATGATTGTTCTTTATTCACCACTTATGTAATTGAATGTACATCTTTAGGCATGAACTATTGCTCTTTGAGGCTCTCCGCGAAGGCCTTGAAGAAGAGATGGACAGAGATCCCACTGTTTATGTAATGAGTGAAGATGTCGGTCATGATGGAGGTTCGTACAAGGTGACTAAAGGCCTTGCCCCAAAATATGGTGATCTTAGGGTTCTTGACACTCCCATTGCTGAGAACGCTTTCACTGGTATGGGCATTGGAGCTGCAATGACTGGCTTACGTCCAATTGTTGAGGGAATGAATATGGGATTTCTTCTTCTAGCCTTCAACCAGATATTGACAAACTGTGGTATGCTCCACTACACATCTGGTGGCCAGTTTAAGATACCAATCGTCATCCGAGGTCCTGGTAGAGTAGGTCGACAACTTGGAGCAGAGCACTCTCAATGGCTTGAGTCATATTTCCAGTCAATTCCTAGAATCCAAATGGTTGCCTGTTCAACCCCATACAATGCCAATGGCTTGATGAAGGCAGCTATCAGAAGTGATAACCCTATGATTCTGTTTGAGCATGTTTTGTTGTACAACCTCAAGGAGAGAATTCCAGACTAAGAGTACGTGTTGAATCTCGAAGAAGCAAATATAGTACCAACTGGCGAGCATGTCACGATTCTAACTTATTCCAGGATGAGGTATCACGTGATGCAGGCTGTGAAGACACTCGTGAACAAGGGTTATGATCCTGAGGTCATTGATATTAGGTCACTGAAATTGTTTGACTTTTACACCATCTGGAATTCAGTGAAGAAGACTCATCGTGTGCTCATTGTCGATTAGTGTATGCGGATAGGAGGTATTGGCGCCAGTTTGACAGCCGCTATAACTGAGAACTTTCATGACTATCTAGATGCCCCGATCGTATGTCTGTCATCACAGGATGTGCCAACCCCATATGCTGGGACATTGGAGAACTGGACTGTTGTCCAACCTCCCTAGATTGTTACTGCAGTTGAACAACTTTGCCAGTGATCAAGAGGTAGAAGGACGTTTTGGTAATTATGCCATTATGTTATGTTACTTGCTTATGTCATAGTTTAAGATTCAACTTCTGATTGTTTTTAATGTTTGATTTTGCTAGAGATTCTAGTTTTTGTGAACTTAAAGAGTTCTAGTTAAGGTGAGACGATGTGTGCTTTGTTGTCTACCTGCACCAGAAATGGTGTTTCCATTATTTATGTACTGGTAAGGAAACAAGACTTATGGAGCATTATCATTGTTTTGTCTCATTAAGGATTAAAGTTTAGCAATATCTGATAATTAAAGCTGCAGTTGTCTAACATTTAAATATCAGAATGTATGTTGCTAAAACTGTTTAATTTAAGTCAAAACCTACGAAAACAAAAAAAAATAAAGAATAAAAACTACAAACCAAAAAAAAAAGCATACAAAACCAAGCCTATATATTTTAACCTTCAGTGCAAATTATGATTTGGGAACAATTTGCAAAATTCTTACATAATATTACTCTGGACCCGTTCTTATTAAAGTATTTTCCCTTCAACTTGTAGCTTTCAGGAAATATAGTATAGTTGTATCAGTATCCAGGGCAAGGTTTTCCTATCTGCTTCTGGTGTAGTAGAAAAAGAACTTACTGTGCAACTCAGGATTGACTGCTCCTTCGTACTGTATTATTCGCTTGAGCATTAGGAGATAACATTCAATTTAGTCTTATATAAGAGTTCAATTCGTCATTCAATAGGCGTGCGTTTTAACTTTTATGCTTCTGTAATTTGTCACTAGATCAATGACCTATAATTAATCTGTCTTTTCTAATGGTTTGCGAGTATATAGTATAATCAAAATGATTTCTTGAATTACTATAACCAAGTTTGGCGAACTTATCAGTTTTGTTATATAATTGTTGTCTAGAAATGGTTGATGTCTTTAGTGATGGGTGGAATGATTATAACATCTCAGTTTGTACTTGAATGAGGATATAGTATAAACTCAGGGTGTACAACACCATGTTAAGATAGTATTTTTTTCAATGATGGGTGGGACTTCAGATTCAGAGCAGGGCAACATGAGTGTTTGAGAATATAGCTTGCAGTTTAACTCATTGTCCAGATACGCTCCTACGATAATAGCTGAGATGAGTGACCGGGTACACAGGTTTGTTACTGGCTTAGGGCCGCACTTGGTCAACGAGTGTAATACGACTTTTTTGAATCCGAGTATGGATATTGCTCGCATTCAGGCTTATGTACAGAATTTGGAGGATCGTAAGAGGCAATAACGGGTAGATTGAGAACGTGATAATGGTCAACATAAGAGGGCTCGATCTGTAGGTGATGTAAGAGACTTCATAGGTGGGCCCAGGCCACAGCTTTATAGATGACCATCTTACCCAACAACTAGCACATCGGTACAATTTTCAGGGTTGATGGCTGATCGGTTTGTTCAATCAGGACCAAGTCAGAGTTCACAAGCGTCAGGGTCTTATTATAGAGGGGTTTCTATTCAGATGAGGCCACCGTTGGCTCGGTGCGAGCAGTGTGGTAAGACCCATACAGGGCCGTGCCAATGAGGATTTAATATGTGTTATTCTTGTGGTGAACCTGCTCATATTAGGCGATATTATTTGACAGGAGGCGAATGTATTAGAGTTTAGCCGGTCGGATCTGCAGCAGCCTCATCACAGTCAGTACGCCCTTTAGGGCAGAGTCAACATACATTATCTGGTCGAGCAGAGGTAGGGGCCAGAACCGTATCTATGCATTGATGGGGCGACAAGATCAGAAGTTCTCACCTGATGTTATTACAGGTATATTATCAATCTTTTCACATGATGTGTATGCGTTGTTAGATCCAGGCTCTAATCTATCATATATCACCCATTTTATTGCCTGTAAATTTGGTATGAAGCTTGAATTGATAAGAGATCCATTTGTGGTATCTACACCAGTTGGTGAGTCGGTAGTTGCTAGACGGGTCTATCGAAATTGTGCAGTATTAGTTTATAGCCATCAGACTCTAGCGGATTTGGTCGAACTAGAGATGGTTGATTTTGATATTATTATAGGTATGGATTGGCTAGCATTATGCTATGCTAATGTTGATTGCCGAACAAAGATTGCTAGATTTCAGTTTCCAGGCAAGCCAGTTCTTGAATGGAAGGGCAATACGGTGTCGCCAAAAGGTAGTTTATTTCATAATTTAAGGCAAGAAAGATGATCTCCAAAGATTGTATATACCATCTCGTTCGGACTAGAGACGTCGATGCCGAACCACCTTCTTCTCAATCAATCTCGGTGGTTAACGATTTTCTTGACGTATTTCGAGATGAACTTCCAGGCCTTCCTCCCGAAAGGGAAATTGAATTCGGTATAGACGTGTTGTCAGACACTCAGCCGATATCAATTCCTCCTTATAGAATGGCTCCAACTGAATTGAAATAATTGAAGGAGCAATTAAACGATCTGCTTGAGAGAGGCTTTATTAGGCCTAGCATATCTCATTGGGGTGCGCCAGTATTGTTCGTATGAAAGAAACACGGCTCGTTACAGATGTGTATCGACTATCGACAGCTAAATAAAGTCACTATCAAGGACAAGTACCCTCTTCCCAGAATTGATTATTTGTTTGACCAATTACAAGGTGCAAGATGTTTTTCAAAGATCGACCTAAGGTCAGGGTACTATCAGCTAAGGGTTAAGGAGAATGACATTTCGAAGAAGGCTTTCAGGACAAGGTATGGGTACTTCGAGTTCTTGGTAATATGGTTTAGACTCACAAACACGCTGACAACATTTATTGATCTAATGAACATGGTAAAGTGATTTCCTATGCTTCAAGGCAATTGAGGAAATATGAGAAAAACTATCCGACACACGATTTGGAGTTGGCCGCAGTGGTCTATGCACTGAAGATTTGGCGGCACTACTTGTATGGTGCTCATGTAGACATTTTCACGGATCATAAAAGTCTGAAATACATGGTGTTCATGTAGCCCTTGTGTGGCCAATATAACCTGATGCCCACAGAGCCGGTTATAGGAAGGAAGATGCCCTTGTGTGGCAAATATTTATATGTATACCGCATTTGCATTGTGCATAACATTTAGGCATATGTATTAGGGCCCTCAGAGGCATTTATTGCTAGTCGGCTGTTTCTGTTTCACTTATTGTTAAATCCCTATTATGCTATTATTCATGCCTGACATACTCAGTACATCAGTCGTACTAACGTCCCTTTTGTCGGGGGACACTGCGTTTCATGCTTGCAGGTTTACGTAGACAGGATGACGACCCACGTTAGTAGGTTGCTGACTCAGCGGACTTTGGAGCACTCCTCTTGTTTCAGAGTGTCGGTCTAATCTTGGTACGGTATATTTTTTCTTGTATATATGAGTATGGTGGGGCCCTGTCCCGACCTTTTGATATCACATACTCTTTAGAGGCTTGTAGATAGGTGTCATGTATGTAGTAGTCTTGTATGGCCTTGTCGGCCTTGGTATGAGTATGTATATATATAAGTTAGTTATCTGATTTTACATAATCCTTCTTCGGCTTAGTTCGTATTTAATTATGATTAGGTGTTGACTGTACGATTGGTGGTACCCAACGGGTGGGATCCGGGTGCTCGTCGCGGCCCTCCAGTTTGGGTCGTGACACAACTACCCTTTTTTTACGGCCATATAAGGTAACATACATCACTACATTAGACTTCACATGGCACACAATCATTAATTATAATATCAGGAATTAGAATTCACCTTATGCTTCTCTTAGAACCTCGGCGTTGGTCTGGAATATGTATGGATACTTGTGCATCATTTACTCTTCCGCCTCTCATGTCATCTCTTCCACATTTTTGTTTCGCCACAGAACTTTCACAGAGGCTACTTCTTTAGTCCTCAGCTTACGGACTTGTCGATCTAGGATAGCAATAGGAACCTCTTCATATGAAAGATTCTTTGTAATCTTCACATCGTCAATCGGTACTATTCGGGCAGGATCTCCAACGCATGCTCTCAACAAAGAAACATGGAAAACCGGATGAACAAACTTCAACTCCAAAGGCAAGTCCAATTCATAAGCTACATGGCCACTTCATCGAATTATGCGATACGGCCCAATATGACTTGGGATGAGTTTTCTCTTTTTTCCAAATGTCATTACCCCATTCATAGGAGAAATTTTCAAAAAGACCCAATTATCTACCTGAAACTCTAAGTCTCGCCATCGCACATCTGAATATGACTTATAACGACTCTGTGTAGTTAACAGTCGTTCTTGAATCAACTTTACCTTATCTATGGATTGGTGTACTATGTCAGACCCAAATAACTCTAATTCGCCTACCTCAAACCATCTGATAGGAGATCTACATCTCCGTCCGTACAAAGCCTCGTATGGAGCCATCGTAATGCTAGCATGATAACTGTTATTGTACGCGAACTCAACACGGGGTAAATGATTATCCCAACTTCCCTTAAAATCCAATACACAAGCTCGTAGTATGTCCTCGAACATCTGGATCGTACGCTCGGCTTTCCCATCTGTCTAAGAATGGAAAGCTGTACTAAGATTAACTTGGTGCCTAACCCTTTTTGAAATGACTTCCAGGAGTTAGCTGTAAACTAGGCACCTCGGTCAGATATAATATAAATAGGCACTCTATGGTGGCGAACAATCTCCTTAACATACAACTTTGTGTAGCCCTCGGCTGTGTAGGTAGTTCTTACTGACAAGAAATGAGATGATTTGGTCAGTCTATCACAAATTATCCAAATAGAATCAAACATATGATAAGAGCAAGGTAAACCCGTAATAAAATCCATATTAATCATTTCCTATTTCCACATCGGAATCTCAATGTTCTGAGTCAAACCACCTGACTTTTGGTGCTCTATTTTTACTTGTTGAAATTAGGACACTGAGCTACAAATTCCGCCACGTTCCTCTTCATGTCGTTCCACCAGTAAATACTCCTGAGATCATGATGCATTTTAGTAGACCCCGGGTGAATAGAATACCGTGAGCAATGGGCCTTTGTCAAAATTCTATCTCGTAATCCCACTACATTTGGAACACATAGACGGCCCTGGTGCTTCAGAGTCTCATACTCGTCAATCTCAATGGTTCTGGTTTCCGTTTTGAATGCCCTCTCTGATTTTTTTTAAACTGGGATATTCCCACTTCCGTTCCTTAACTTTCGATATGAGGGACGATTCTGACATATTCTGAATCACAAAACCACCATCCTCCGAATCCCTTAATCGGACTCCCAAACTAGCTAACTGACGGAGCTCTCTTACTAACTTCTTCTTCTCGACCTGCACCGGAATTGAGCCGACCATCGAATTATGACTGAGCACGTCTGCTATAACATTAGCTTTACCGGGATGATATAGGATGTCCACATCATAATCCTTCAGTAATTCAAAACATATCCTCTGTCTCAAGTTCAACTCTTTCTGTTTAAATATATATTGCAGACTTTTATGATCCGTGAAAATACATGAACACCATACAAGTAATGCCGCCAAATCTTCAGTGCATAGACCACTGCGGCCAACTCCAAATCGTGTGTCGGATAGTTTTTCTCATGTTTCCTCAATTTCCTTGAAGCATAGGCAATCACTTTACCATGTTGCATTAGCACACATCTAAAACCTGCTTTCGAGGCAATCACTTCACATTTGGATGAAATAGAAACATCTCTTTTCCATTTCTATTTACCCCGTTCATATCTTTGTTTCGTGAAGACGGGAAAAATTCAATTCCATATAGTTAAATTTCAACATAAACTACATAGGTCCACCCTAATGAAATGCTAAAAAAAGAATCAAATAAATATGTTCTCAAATATTCATTCTTAGCTCGACTCTTAACCATTGTCATGTGCATTTGTATTTTTTATTGAATGTCCTGTTTGTTTCAACAGATTAACTGGGAAACGAATGTCCTCTTCCCCCCCCCCCCCCCCCCAAAAAAATATCCCAGGAACCTTATGTCCCATAAGAATCTTAGGTTTATTTTTGTGAATTCTGTCAATGTTGGGCTGTCTATTTGCTTTTCCATTGTCATCCAGAGACAAAAGAAACGTGCTATTGACTAGTGTTAAATGTCCTTTTTTCTTGATAGAGTCGGAATAGTATCAGGAAGTAAACATTCTGAACATTATCCCATTCTTTCATGTTTGCCAGCAGATTTTCTTCCTCATGTGTCTTTGGCCCCTTCACCACCTAGTCATCGGAGGTGTGTCCAAGTTACTGTTTTCGAATCTACTCAGTACTCATGTTGACTCGTCAAATTAGATGTTTTTTGCGTTCAATTTGTCGAGGAATATCATGGGAATGCAGGGTGATATTTGACTATATCTTCATCTGAATGTCAATTTCTACATCTAAATGCATAATTCATCTAAATGTCGATTTCACTTTGTTGCTGAGGGATCGAATCCCCACATTATTATCCCCTTTCCATTTTCTCTTCCCCTACCGGTATGTAAAAATAATTTTTTTAAAAAAATCCAAAAAAAAAAACATTTATATGTCAATTTCTAACAAGTTTCTGGCCCCAAGACTTTGGTGTAGTGATAGGGACTCAACATGTGATGTATGAGGTAGGCGCATGTTACGAATTCAAATTTAGAGGCAAACAATACCAAATTGGGAGGGGGCGGTTCTATGTCAGACATTTGAGTTTGTGCACCAACTGGAGTTGGGCCAAAAGCTCACAAGGCGTGTTTTCTTCAATATCCAAAAAAAATTGCTAGCAATAAGATTCTGTGTATTTGTGGCATTTTGACTTCATATTCTTATCTTTGAAATATAAATATCATTGAAATAAGAAAAAAGAGAAATATTCGAACTTTACACCCAAGGGTGTGTTTTAGTGGTCAATGAAGTGGGTTGGAAATCATAAAGTTTTAGGTTTAAATCCAAGCGGAAGTAAAAACACTAGGTGAGTTCTTTCCATCTATATAAGTCTTGGTAAACAGAGTTACCCAGTCCTGTGCTGATGGGAGTAGGTACCCTGTGGAATTGATTGAGGTGTGCGCGAACTAACTGTCTATATGTGCTGTCCGTTGCATACTAGAGTGGGGGGTTGGGGGTGGGGGTCATCTAGGACATGATTTCCTTAGTATTTCTCTACAACACAGATGGGGACGAATGATATGTCGCTTCTTAAACCAAGTGGACAAAGTAGTAGTGTACTTTGCCTTCTAGTTACCCAGCATTTTGTTTCAAGAAAAATGTATACCTGTCCTATTGTCCAGGACATGATTTTGCTCTTCTTATTAAATGTGTTGGGACTGTATTCATCTCTACCCATGTGAAAAGCAGATAAAATCAAATCACATTTCTGGGATTTGTACTAGTCCGCCAAAGATCCCATATGTGAGCTTATGTTTTGTCCAACTTTTGATTCTTGTCTTGTTTAATTAAATCGTGTTTCTTGTCGTAATGGTAATTTAACCTTTCCGTCTCACAAGGTTTTATGATCATGGCATTTGGTAGTCGGAGAAATATTTCATTATGTGTCTCACCCAACTAATGCTAGTTGGACGAGACTTCTGTTTGTCTCACAAAAAAGTGAATTCAAATCTTATACTTTTGGGTTCACACATTTTAATTTTTAGGTCCACTTTTTCGTGAGACAACAAAAAATACTCACACAACTAATGTCAGTTGTGTGAATCACAAAATAAAATTTTGTTGGTCGAATGTAGGCCAAATTGCCAATTCTGGCTATTGCAGACCTAAAATATCAGTTTATCTTTAATAATGTTGGACCTTTTAGGTATAAAATGAGTCGACAAAAGATACAACAACATATCAAATATAATTTCACAAATGAAGCCTGAGGAGGGTAAGATGTACTTCGACTTTACCCCTACCTGTGTAGGGTAGACGAGACAACAAAAGATGGATAAATAAAAAAGGCCAGGCAGGGAAAAGACACCAAGTTGTCATACAAAATGATGCTCATGTAGGATAATCGACAATAATTGTATGGTTAACTAACATATACAAAATATTGCTCATGTGGGTGTGTCTGGTAATGGAAGAAAATAAATTTCAAAAAATATTTGTGAAATTGGGAGACAGTAGCTTCTAAAAAATATTCCAAAGTTTTGGTAGCCGTGTCACCTAATTCATGGGTAATTTGCTTCCGATAAAAGTATAAGATGTTAATGTAGTACACCTTGCGGGAATGAAAAGGGAAATTCGCACAAATGCATTTTGTGGTGGTCTTTAATTTTTGCCCTTTGGCACTTAAAGTAATAAAAAAGTGGCCGAAAATATCGCTGACATTAAAAAAAAAAACAAAAAACGAATCTATGACATAATTACGCAAGACAAGTTTTTGATAGAAATTATGACTATTCGCGAAAAGGTACATAGAAACTATGTCTTATCCGGCATAGTTTCTATGAAAACTTATCTTGCGAATTAGTACTACATAACTATGCCGGACAAGGCATAACATATAAATATTTTGTATTTTAAAAGTATTTTGTATTTTAAAGGCATAACTATGCCGGACTAGGGGTATTACATGGGTGATTTACAGGAATGGACTCAATAGGCCCTGCCTTGAACTTTTGTCCCCATTAAATAGACTCGTCAATATAGATTTGGCCCGCGTCCCCCGGGGCATAGCTGAGTGGAAAAGGAAGGGAACTTCAAATCCAGCTGGAGGCCTGCAGCGTGGATTCAAACTCTGGTGGTAGCAATTTGTTCTCTTCTGGGATAGGACATTTTAGGTGATATCAGTTACTCTATTCTCAAACCCTGGTCATTCAGGCATATCCCATGATTTACTAGTAGTAGTGCTGAGGGACCGGGACTATTATCTCCAGGAACAGTCTGGCGTAAGCCGGGAAGCTGGATATCAAAAAATAATAATATAGATTTGGCCCGTTGTGCCGGCCCTATCTAGCCCTCTATTTAATTAGAAAAGAATATGGTGTGGCCATCAGTGAAAAGAAAAGGCAAATGACTGGAAATAACCTTTAGGCCCAAAATAAAGAAAAGTTGTAATCCACCAACTTAAAAGTCTGAATAGAAGAATTTAAAAAGTAAAAACATACACAAATGACTATAGTTTAGGGGTTTTAAAATTTGTCATAGCTATAGTTTCAATATTTACAGGGCGTAGCTACTTTTTAGTTGCTACAGCCTCGTTGTATTCATAAAAGCGTCGTTGTATTCATAAAACATACTCGTTGTATTCATGAATACGTTGAGTAAAAATCTGCTCGGTAAAGTGTATTCAAAACAGAAAAATCTCCTTCAAAATACAAAATACAACCAAAAATTGAATACAAGAAATAAAATACACCTCAATAGATTAGATTTTACACTAAAAAAATGAATAAACTCTACAAAATACTTCAAATTTATTGTATTCTTTTGTATACACTCAAAACCGAATACAATAAATAACATACATAACGAAAAAAATGAATTTTACACTAGAAAAAAATGAATACAATCTAAAATACACTTCAAAATCACTGTATTCATTTATATACAAAAAGATCTCCTTCGAAATACATGCGAATAAAATGTATTTTCCGATCAAATCTGGAAAATGAAATACACTCCGATAGAGAGATTGATGAAAGTCTGAATGCCTAGCTTCTTAAATAGATTTGTCTCATCAATGGTGAATGCATCATTCTGATCATCCCCACTCCATTCCGATACCTTTTGCTGCAGTGATTGCAGTTTTCTTCACTCTTTGTTGGAAATGGATGCAGTGCTGCTGAAAGACTTGAAGGTGGACAAGCATTATATATGGGCTTGTGGGGGGAGGAATTTCAGATGAAACTCAGATATGGATGGAGAGAGAGAGGTGACTGGCACCGGCGAATCTCAAAGCTGAACGGAAAGAGGTGACCGACACTGACGAAGCTCAGATCTAGAAGGAGGCGAGGCGATCTCCAGCGAAGCACAGATCTGGACGGAGAGAGAGGTGACCGGTGAAGCTTAGATCTGAAAATGGTCGTCGCTGCTCCAGCGATGATGACAGAGGGCGGCAGCGGCGGAGAGAGGGACAGAGAGAGATGTGAGAGAGAAGAGAAGAGGGATAAATACAAGCTATAAACCTAGTGTATTTTGGTATAATTATAAATGATAATTAATATATAGTTTTTAGCTATGGGATGTAATTAAAATAAACTATAGTTACTAAATATAATTGGATACTAATAGTTAGTCATGCCATGTAAATTTTCCTTAAAAAAAGGATTCATCGGCTCCTTTTCAAATGTCCAGTTCTCTTCGGTGGATCGGATTTGGCAATCTTAACTATATTTTTCTTCCATAAAAAATAGTTTAGTGTTCCAAATGCTGAATTTCGTTTGCATAATCGTTGCAAATAGAATTTTAATGTTTAAGTCTCAATAAAATATAAATTGAAATACTTCAAAACATATAAATTCAAGTGGACTATGTTCCTTCAAAAATATTTCTAAAACATGTATAATATTTTTATAATATGTGCATAATTAGTAAGTATACATTGATTGTATATTTATTATACAGTAATTATATAGAAATATATAATAATGATACATTTTTTGATATTTATAAGTTAGTGCATTTTTTTGTGGATGTTTAATAAACTTTTCCGACAAGGCGGTGTTACGTAACATCGCTCTAACTAACGGGCATCCGCATTGGTGGTGCCCCCATCATCTTTAAATTGTGGGCCCGCTTCTGTTCTTACAGAATAATTAATTTTGTATTACATCAGAGACTGAAGAATGAGAAGGGAAAAAGATGATAATGAGAATTTAATTGAATAAACGCATAGTATGTGAAAGATTTCCACTAGGATGGTAAGTCTTGGTAGAAAAACAGAATATTTAGGTTTATGATAACTTCTTTTTTATCACAACTTATTTTTAAACCTGTTGAAATAGAAGTAATACACAATTCATTCAATTTAAGTATGTAGTTTCAATTAGGGGTGGCCAGTGGGCCGGGTTCGGGGCGTGGCGGGTCCCGGCGGGACGGGACCCAATGAGACTGGGGAGGGAGGGACCGGTCCTCTAGCGGGCCGGGACTAGCAGGATCCGCCGATGTCCTGTCGGAAAAGGGGACCGGTCTTGGCGGGGCGGGGTCGGGTCGGGATCGGGGTTTTTCATTTTTTTCTTGCAATTAATTTTAAAAAATAACATATATAAACACTTCAATAATTGAACAAGATAGTGTAATAAAAATATCACAAGGCTGCTTTTGCTCTTATATTATTTAATAGAAATATAATTTTTTTGTAATACAATTTCAAAATAGGAAAAAAATCACATATTTATAAACACCTTTTCTAATTTCTTCATAATGTGTTGTGGTTATTCGGTTGGAATTAGAATTTTTTGGTCAAATTGGTCGACGTCGCTTCCACCTCCGTCGGATAAGATTTCGTTGTAGTTTTCATTGTCTTCTTCGTTGATCTCTGGTTGACCACACCTTCTACGCTTCCCTCGTATCCAATCTCTGAATAAAACTGTAATCTCCAAGCTGTCTCCCGCTAATGAGTGTCTGTGCTCTCCTATTTGAAATCTTTCGGCAGAAGAAGCGTTTTCAGACGTTGTTGATGACGCTTGAATGTTCAAGACATCTCGGACCATCTTTGATAGTGTCGGAAATGTCTTCTCATTTTCCCTCCAATATTTAAGCAAGTCTTCACGTCCTTTTTTCATTGAGAACTGCTTGGTACGGTACAACACCCTGCAAAACAAAAACATCAAACTCGCTAACTTGATTAGTAGTGGTACCACTAAACATTCTATTTATAAGGCTTTCAATACTAGCCGCAGAAACAACATGTCTTTTATAAGGTTGTACTGAAGAAGAAGATGGTATAGAAACCGGTTGGTTGCTAGCACTTTCTTGTTGGTATTGCTTATATATTATTTTGCTTTCATCGTGTATGATACACAAAACTTCTTCTTTAGTTTGTTCCTTAGGTGGTTGTTCATTTGGATTTTTTGGAGTTGGAGGTAGAAGTACTGATATACAATCATAAATAGTTTTAATAAGTGGTTTACAACCGTCTATTTTAATAGTCGGATTTAATACAACACCAATAATATAAATAGTGGGAATACGAAAAAAAAATATTTTTTAATTTGATAAACATTTTTTAATAGGTGCCTTATAAGATGGTTTTTTCATATATTCATTAAGTAACAAAAATATTAGAGCTATATAAAATAACATAGTTGAAATAGTAGGACAATATATACCGGAAAATTCTTTAGTTGCTTGAAAAAATTTCTCTAAAAATACAATAAGTTCTGAATTTTTTTCCAATCATTATCTATAAGCATATCAATTGGATTTCACTTATGGGCGTTAAAAATAAAGTTATAGGTCTTCTATAATAGTAAGCAACATGTAGTTGTTCATATAGAGAATTCCACCTAGTCGCTACTTCTTCAGGAATTTTTCTATAAGGTAGTCCACAATCGTGACAAGTTTTTTTATATTCTTTTTTTCTTTGTATTCTATTACTTTTTAAAATAAAGTTTAGAGAAAATTATACTTTATTAAGAATGTCTTCAAAAAGTGATAGACCATCCTTTACAACTAAGTTATAAATATGGTACGCACATTTTATATGAAAATGATTAGAAAAATATGGAGTTAGTAGATTTTTTAAAAGTCTCACATCATAATTATTAGAAGAAACATTATCTAACTTAACAGTCATTATTTTGTCAGTTATACCATAATAATCGCAAACTTGATGAATATTTTCTGCAATAAAATTTTCGGTGTGCCTATCATCAATATATCTATATGCTAAAATACGTTTTTGCATAGACCAATTATGATCTATCCAATGACATGTTACATTTAAATAATCATGGTTGTTAGTACTACGACCTATATCAGACGTGATAGATACTTTGCTAGGAAAATGATATAATGCATAACGTAAATATTGTTGATATTCAGGTGCGAATTTAAAAACGTCTCTCCTAACAGTTGATCTAGTAAAACTGTTAAAAGAAGGATTATACATATCTCTTATGTAATGAATAAAATAAGGGGAGGAAGGAAATAAAAAAGGCAAACCCTCCACCGCAAATAATTTTGCTATTGCTTCCCTATCTCTATGTTTATCGTATTTAGTACCTACAATTCCCCCGTCATCGGGTTAATTTGACCATGTACTTGGTCCGGGATACTATGTGAACCTTGTCCCTACTGAGAGCGCATTGGTGCACCTGACCTTGTCCCGAATGTTCAAGACATCCCACCTAGCTTTGTGATAGCTTTGAACATGTCTCAATAAACTTCCCGTCCCACCCCTGACCTTTTCCCATTTTAAATTTATAAACATTTTTACAAATTTTGCATCTAACTACTTGATGCTCTTGGTCCCTATCAAAAAAATATCATGCAATTGATTTTAATTTTCGTTGTGTGGGGCATCGTCTCATACTAGGGAGATTAGGAGGCGTTCCAGTTTCAGTTTGAGGTGCACTAGTCGGTGTGTCATCTAGATTAGTGGATATGTCATCTATATTGTCTTCTAAATTAAAGTCTGGTTCAGTTGCAGAATATATCTCATTATCTAATGGTATATCATTAAAAATTCAGTTTCATCTATATGATTGTAATCAATCAAATCATCTTGTTTAGGAATATGATGACTAGAAGAAGTACCCCTGCCCTTTTTACCCTACTAGAAGAAGCACCCTTACTCTTAAATATACCTCTTAATCCTTTCATTTTAATTATGCAAATAAATAATTAAAATAAAGTAAGAATAATAATTTAGAGAAGGAACGAAGGTACCAAACGCCGACGTAACGTCGACTTGTAATCGAGGTTAAAAATTGAAACTTTGCTCGATGGATTATCCTCAAGTTAGTTGCCAACTTCTCTTCGAATTTTTGAACTTTGATACAATTATACAAATGAGAACGTCGACTTGTAATCGAGGTTAAAAATTGAAACTTTGCTCGATGGATGATCCTCAAGTTAGTTGCCAACTTCACTTCGAATTTTTGAACTTTGATACAATTATACAAATGAGCAAATATAATGTAGGAAAATTGAGTTGAGAGATTAGAGAGATTGTAGGAAGATTTGTGAGATTAAAATGAAAAGAAAATGATGTGTTTATAGTTGAAAAATTGGGTTAAAGTGTAAATATAGTAACTTAGGGGTTACAAATAAATATTAAGTGGGTAGGGGGTTTATAGGGTGGGGGTAAAAATGACCGTTGCACAACCAGTCAAAATATAAAATGGACGTTGTGCAACAGTCATTTTTTGCAAAGAGGGGCTTGGAATCGAAACGGGGTCGGGGCGGGTCCGGGGAGGGTCTGGCGTTGTACGGGCCTGTCGGGAAGAGTCCAGGTCCCTTCCCGGTTTCGAGTCCCAACACCATTTTTTTAGGGGGGATCAGGGCTCGATCGGGGTCGGGTCGGTACCGGGCTAACGCGGTCTACTGGCCAGCATTAGTTTCAATTGATAGGAAATTTAAGAAAGAAATTTCCTCCAAAATTAATTAACATGCTAAATATTTATGTGAATTCAAAATTTGTCATTATTTAAGATTAGAAAAATAAAATAAATTATTTTTAAATATAAAATTCCATCATTCTTACAAACAAAAATGAAATGCAATCACATACGGATGAAACATATTATCATATTCTTTGCCATTATCACATTGAATATTTTTGATTTTCCGTTCAAGTTGGGTACGAATGAATGCTTTAAATTTTAAGAATATAGAGAAAACTTGAGATTTCTTCGCTAACGGAAAGATTCATAAAAAATTAGAATAATCATCCAAAAATAGAACATAATAATGATGGCCCAAAGAACTTAGAATGGGAGATGTCCATAAATCACTATGAATAATGTCAAAAGGCATTAAAGTACGAGAAGTAGAGGCTACAAATGATAATCTAACATGTTTCCCTAACGGACAGGAATGACAAATTGGAGTACCACGCGTACCCTTACAATAAATAAAATTGTTTTTATGCAGGGAAGAAATAATTGACGACCTAGGATGACCCAAACGTGCATGCCACAAGGAAGGAGCTAGAGTTGCAAACGTTGACGACATGACTTGACTCGAGGGGTGGTGGTGGTTGTGATTGGATAAAGATATCCCCAACTATTGAATCTCATGAGAGGTATCCCTGTTCTAAAATTATTCACAGAAAATACAAATGGATCAAAATTAACAGAAATCTAATTATCACTGGTGAATTTTCGGACAAACACTAATTTTTTTATTAAGTTAGGGGCATAAAGGGTATTTTTCAAGGCAAGAGGATGATGTGGGGGGAGATAAAATTGAATGACCGGAACCACATATTAGAATTGAGTTGTCATTACCAACAATAGTGTCGGGATCGAATTCGGGCCCTCAGCATTGAAGGCTTGCTGACCCGACTCGGAACGCTGATGGTTGTTGCTGTAAGAACCCGAGAAATTTGGCCTATGATTGGGCTGCATAGGGGCCCAAGTTCCCTGGAAATAACTGGGAGGGTAGTATGCGGGACTAGGCCACTGGCCGCTGGTCCAAGCCCACTGCCAAGGGGCTTAGGGCTGAGACCAGGAAGGCTGGGGGCCCAGAACCTCGAGGCCTACCGCCGGTGTTGTTACTATTTCGTCCGCCGCTGTTGTTTCCACCGCGATTTTTCCTATTATTTTTACGGTTTTGACTCTTCTTGCCGCCACCGTTGTTGCAGTTTTAGTCTGAATTGTCAACAAAACCGTGAGAGTTATCGGACATAATCATCATTGTGACGGAACTTGCGTCAGTAACCATCATTTTTGCCAAGCCGGCTTCTTCTAACGTGAGCATCGAACGGGCTTGATAAAAAGGTGGAAGTGGATTACTTTGACGGAGTAAAGTCCCAACTCCATTATAATCCTCAGATAGGCCTGCAACCATTTGTAGAACAAGACGATTATTGGTAATAAGCACTCCAACGTTATGGAGTTGGTCCGCTAATTCCTTGAGCCATTTACAATAAGCGGAAACATTCGTGAAATCTTCTATGCTGAATTGTGAAAATTCTTGCTCAAGAGTGACAACTCGGGAATGTTTGTTATCCTGGAATATATCACGCAATCTATTCTAGGTAGCCATAGCCGTGCCTGGTTCAATGATCGTCTATAACATGTCGGTAAAAATAGTGGAATAAATCCACTGAAGGACGGTTGCATCAAGGGTTATCCATAACTTAGGATTCTCTTCGGGGGTAGGTACATCTTGTGTGCCAGGTGCCGGAGGAATTATGTGATGGATGACTTGATGTGAAAGTGCGTGAATTTTGAACAATTCCACCCACGTCGTATATTGGACGTTTTCCATTTCAAGAACAATAGGGATGTGGTTCTTGATGTTGGAAATAGCAAGGACAGGATGAAACATGTTCTTCGTGGTGGACATAACGAAAGAACAATAATTTTGGAGGGATTATAGAAGGAAATTTGGGAAAAGAAAGAGAAAGAACGCTTGGAACCGAGAAAGGATTGGTCGGATTTTGAGAACAATTTTGGGAGATGAGCGGAAGTATTTGAGTCCTATACTTCTGATAACATGTAAGAATATAATTCCTTGATTATTTTCATTAATGAATGAATACATATACAATTTACAATCTCCATACTATGGAAAATCTATTCATATTCTAATCCCAAAACCCTATTCTGTTTGTACAAGAATTCTATAATTATTGTAAGTGTACAATGCTAATTAAATACAACAATACATTACCAAAACTAACTACCAAACCGTGATATACACGGTTATGTATACCATATATATCACGATCCAACTAGGCTTGTGTTTCCGTGATATACACGGTATACACAAGGCATTGTATATGCTGTGTATATCGTGTATATCTCGGTATACTTTATCACTTTCCTAATGAAACCTACACTGATAGAGAATTGATGGCTGAACAGAGAATGTGCAAGCAACAAGAGAGAATCACGAAGGAAGAAAAAGCCAGCACCTGCAATATATTCAAATGGACCCTTTTGGCATGACGGATTCAATGCAACAACTGCTGGATATGTAAAGCAGTACGAGAAGTAAATAAATATTACAAGTGTTCGAAAGGATAAACAAACAAGCCAATATTAGAATTTCTGTAAGCTGGTTAAGTCTTGAATCTTGATAACCTGAAATCAAGAAACACTAAATCTGAATTGTTACAATTGTGGCTGAGTTGAGAGATGACTCTCTGTCTTTAAGACAATATTGCCCCGTATATATGTTTTTACGTTAGCGGGAAATAGTCTTCCAAGATAAAACAACAACTAATCAACACTACAAAGCAAATAGGTTGATTCTGACGAAGAAAACAAACACGAAATGACTTGCTGATTTAGAGGAAAAAGGAAGGAAGAGTTTCTGTTTCTCAGTTTTTGGACAGATTTTGACTTGTTTTTCGTCCTCTCTCTTCTCTATATCTCTTCCTCAAATCTGTTTCAGAAGGTTATATAGTGTTTAGGAGGAGGAGAGGTGATTAAGAGGCCCTTTAAGAGGTGTAATCATAGGTATGCATGGCCAGAAATGTTTTGTAGTAAGTGCAAAACATTTCAGAAGTTTAATGCCAAACCTGAAACTCCAGGGACCAAACTGTAAATACTAAACGGTTTGGGGTCCAAAAAAGATAATATCAGAAGCCTAGAGCTTTCGACCCACGACCGAACCGGACGGCCGGCGGCGGCGCGCGTGTGGGCTTAGCCTCGAACCCAAGCACACCTAGGTCCTCCTTCTTTCAAACACATGGGTTACCCCTTGGGGTCACAAACCTTTATCCATTTTTGAGGCTTATAAAAAGAACAATTTTTATTTTTCCACCGATGTGGTAGATTTGTCCCACACCATATTTCCATGTCTCAAACACCTTACTTCGTAGACCAATATTTCTTTCATTTATTAACGAAATTTGACGATCCTTGGCCCTAGGGTCATCTATTCACTTAGTAGATTATGCACGTGTGAAGAAACAAACTTCCAACATGTGGAACTCTAGTGTTTAAGTCATTAAACATGGGTGGACGCAACCTCCCACCAAAGACAAATTTCCAACAACAACAAGCAAATGACTTACATATAATATGGTCATGAGTCTATTTTTGACTCAGAAGAAAGCTCTCCAATTTAATCTCAATGTCCATGAAAAGCGGAACTAGGTTATAATTATTAAATAAGTTGAATTATTGTTAGTAGTTTTATAAATTGGCAAAATCATAGTACGTGGAAGCATTGGTGAAACGTGGCTAGAAAAGTTTGTGCCACGTTTGAGCTTGCTGAATCCTTTGCAGTTAACTTGCAAAGAAAATCTTACGTGAGTTAAGATCTTCCAAAGATGTAGGGACAAATATTATATACATAATGACGCTATTATTTTAGAGTGAGACTAGGTAGAAGCATAAACTTTTCGTAGCCGTTTTTCTATCCACGTGGAACAAAGACCTATCGAATACCAACATTAAACACACGGTTTTGTGTTCTATTTATGCACTGATGATCATTTAAAATGTATTACTACCACAATTATGTCTTTTTATAAGATACTTCCTCTCTGTATCAAAAAAAGTATTCACTTGAACATTTACATATTTTTAAGAGAATATTAACTTCTATACAAAAATAAATAATTTGACTAAAATGTTCCTAATTAAATAGATATTGCGATTTAATCACCTAACATTTAATAAGGGCATATCTAGAAAAATAAATTTAATTTTTTTATTTGGTAAACGAACACTCTTTCTGACTCAAAAAATAAAGGCTAAGTAAACACTTTTTTTTATCCGGAGAGAGCACTTATTAAAAATTATGAAACATATGGTAAGAATTACTCCCTCCATCCACTTTTACATGTCCGGTTTAGAATTAATACATTCTTTAAGAAATAATAATTGAGATGAGTAATTTATTATAATATTCATATTAATTGATATTTAGTTTTACGTCTTGAAAATAATTTGAGGAATGAGTAATTAATGTTAAGGACCGGTCCTTTCCCGGACCCCGCGCATAGCGTAAGCTTAGTGCACCGGACTGCCCTTTTTAAGTAATTAATGTTAAGGATAAAACATGAAAAAATTATATTTTTCTCTTGATATTCTAAAAGTGACGAGTAAAGTGAAAATGTATTTTTAGTATAGTGAAAAAATAAAAGTCAACAGAGAGAGTAATTGATAACCCGAAGAAAATAATACTCCCTTCTTCCATTTTACTTGTTCATGTTTGACTTAATACACCTCTTAAGAAGCAATAAATAAAATGATAATTTTACTATATCAATCCTAATTATTATAAGACATGTTTTCATCAACTTCAATCACTATAAGAAGTAAGAAAATTATGGCGACCCTTAAAGGTGCCACAATAATAAGGGGTTTCATGCGACTACAAATAGTCTTCCCAGAAAAAGATATTAATAGTAGTGAGTTGTTAAGTTGCATCAAAATTTAAGTTTATTTGTGGCAATTGAAAAGAGTCACCACAAAGTGAATGTTTTAGCATTGATAACCACCGAATCAATATATAATATAAAGTTAAGAATATACAATCTTATGTGGCACATCTCTATGATCAATAATTTTATTTATCTTTTTTCTCCTTTTTTTTACATTTTTTTCTTCATATTTCTACTTAACTTACAATCTAATTGGATTAAAAAAAAAGCCTCATACATTAAATATCCAATTGCAAGAGCTAACCCACGCACAACATAGCAATAAATCTCAATTAAACCTTTTATTCAGCCCACGTATATACATTAGTCCTAAAATCGTTTTTCACTGATACTTAATTACCTTAGTTACGTGCCCAATTAATTCTCTGCTTGTTGATATCCTCCCCCCCCCCCCCCCCCCCCCTATATATATATATCTTCTTATTCTTTCTTTTGGGTAGCTATTTTTCATGTGTTGTTCCCTTGTGCATAATCTACTGTGCACTAAAAAAACTTAGTAACAAAGATATCGTGTATGATCTTACTTTCTAAGCTTCTCATCCTATATTGATTCTATGCAAAAACGTAACATGTGGATTTTAATTTATTTTCTTATAATTCTCATTCGTAGTGCATCAATTTTTGATGTATTGTTTCTTGCAGGGATAAAAAGAAGTTCAAATGGTGTACACATGAAAAGAAGACTAAAAATGACTATCGGGGACAACGGTGTTATCATCACTGGCCACTTGACATGAATATCCTTTTTTGGTAATGTTTTTTTTTCTCATTGAAATAGTTTAAAATTAGTACTTTTTAAATTTAACTTTGCAAAAAGAAAAATCACTCTCCTTTTCAGCAAATACAAGGTATCTAATTTTTTTATAATTGAAATATTTAAATGATTTAATTTTATTTATACTGATTGTTTGTTTGCTCTTTTTGATTTTTTTTGGCCTTGATCTCCTTTTTGAAGAATCTCGGGTCTATTATCCAAGGGAATTGAGAGATTGATGACGATGTCACACATCGTATTTGTTAAACAGAGCAATATACCTGTGATATACACCCAATATACAACAATGTATATCACAGACAAAGCAGTGGACTGGACTGGCCCAAAGAAAGGGCTCTCGGCAGTGGCCCAGCAATGGGCTCTCGGCAGTGGCCCAGCAGTGGCCCATTCTCAGATTATTGAGGACAATATAATCTTCTATATATGGTATATATATTTGTAGTATATGGTAGTGTAAAGGTTACCTTAATTAGTGTTATACACTTACCATAATTGTATAGTTAGAATTATGGTAGAATAAGGTTTTAGAAATAGAATAGGAATAGGATTCTCCTATTATGGAAATATGTAACTTGTATATATAGCCTTTCAATTAATGAAAATAATCAAGGGGATTATTTCTTTCATGGTATCAAGAGACTAGGTCTAAACAAAAGTTTTTTCTCTCCCAACTTTTGCCTCTCTCGGCCGAGACACCCTCCCCCCCTCGGGTTTCTCTCCCAAAGTTAGTCTTCCGCTCTCAAACACCTCTCTTAAATTTCCCCTCCTTCTTTGTTCTTTCAATATGTCTAAGAACAATTATCACCCTGCCCTCATGGTTTCTAACGTCCAGAACAGTATCCCTATTGTCCTTGAGATGGAAAACGTCCAATATGCGACGTGGGCGGAGTTGTTTAAAATTCACGCTATCTCCCTTCAAGTTCTTCATCACATCATTTCTCCCGCTAGACCCCTTCCTGCGGAGGATCCTGAGTTATGGATTACTCTTGATGCTACCGTTCTCCGGTGGATCTACGCCACTATTTTGGCGGACCTTCTACAGATGATTATTGAGCCGGATACCACGGCTATGGCTGCATGGAATATATTGCGTGATATATTCCAAGACAACCAACATTCACGTGTCGTCACACTCGAGCAGGAATTTTCTCTAGTTCGAATGGACGAATTTCGGAACGTTTCTGCATATTGCAAGAAACTAAAGGAGTTGGAGGATCAACTCCGAAATGTTGGCGCATCGATAACTAATAATCGTCTAGTTCTACAGTTGGTTTCCGGTCTTTCGGAGGCCTATAATGGTGTTGGAACTCTCCTTCGCCAAAGCAACCCTCTTCCTGACTTCTATCAAGCCCGCTCCATGCTTACTTTGGAAGAAGCCGGTTTGGCTAAAAAGGCAGCTACCGGAGCAAGCCCCGTCGTCATGGTGGCGTCCTCTCCTAGTTCTTCAGGTTTTGTTAATAATTCGGGCCAAAACCATAATCATGGTGGCGGCAAGAATAATTGCAAGAATAATAACAAAAACTGCGGGGGCAAACGCGACGGTTCCTGTGGCGGTTCCGGTGGTCAGCAAGCAGGCGGTGGGTCCCATCCCAGGAACAGTGGCCCACCACCCCCTGGGCCCAGCAGTGGGGCCCATGGCAGTGGGCCGTGGGCCAGCAACCCTTACACTCAAGTAGCAAATTCCGGCGTGCGGCCAACGCGTTCGGCCCAACACCCAAGGCGGTGGCGCGCCCACCGGGCGGTGGCCCGTGGCGGCGGCGGCGGCAGCAGCAGCTACGGCCCAGCTTCATCATGGATAGGAATTCTTGGGCCCCGACCTCCGCAAGCCCATCATGCAGCAGGCCCCACTCAAACCGATATCGAGGCCGCGATGCACATACTGGGGCTAACTCAACCGGACCCAAATTGGTATATGGACACCGGTGCCACTACTCACATGACTTCCGAATCAGGTACTCTCTCATCTTATTCCAATTTGAGCACCCCTTGGGGATAATTGTTGGTAATGACAGTTCTATTCCAATTCTAGGGTATGGTCAGAAAACGTTGTCTCCCCCCAATCCACCCCTTCTTTTGAAAAATACTTTACATGTTCCTAAATTGATTAAAAATTTAGTGTCTGTCCGAAAGTTCACTACTGACAATTCCGTTTTTGTTGAATTTGATCCTTTTGGTTTCTCTATGAAGGATTTCAAGACGGGGAGTCATCTCATGAGGTGTGATAGTAGGGGGGATCTGTATCCTATCATTCCTGGTTTCAGTCCATCGAGTCAAGCCTTGCCATCAGCTTTTGCAGCCATCTCTCCTTCAATGTGGCATGCTCGTCTGGGTCATCCGGGATCTTCTATTTTATCAGTTTTAGATAAAAATAGCTTTATTTCTTGTAAGGGTACGAGTCGTACTCCACTTTGTCAGTCTTGTTCATTAGGGAAAATTGTTAAGTTGCTATTTTTAGACTCCAATTCTCATACTTCAATGCCATTTGATATTATTCATAGCGACTTATGGACGTCTCCTGTTCTTAGTTCATTGGGTCATCGATATTATGTTTTTTTTTTAGATGATTATTCTAGATTTTTGTGGACGTTTCCAATTGCGAATAAATCCCAAGTGTTTTCCGTCTTCATCAAATTCAGAGCGTTCATTCGTACTCAATTCGAAAGAAAAATAAAAAATATTCAATGTGTTAATGGGAAAGAGTATGACAATAGGGAGTTTCGGGAATTCGGTGCTAATAATGGGATCAATTTTCATTTTTCTTATCCTCATACAGCTTCACAAAATGGGAAAGCCGAATGCAAAATTCGTTCCATAAATAACATTGTCCGAACTCTCTTAATTCATGCCTCCATACCTCCATATTTTTGGCATCATGCTCTACAAATGGCCACATATCTTCTTAACATAATTCCTTCTAAAGGTCTGACATATTCTTCCCCCCTCAAAATCCTATATAATAAGAACCCTTCTTATTCTAATCTTCGCATTTTTGGGTGCTTGTGCTATCCATTATTCCCATCCACCACAATTAACAAACTTCAGGCTCGGTCTACCCCGTGTGTATTTTTGGGTTATCCGTCGAATCATCGTGGTTATAAATGTTTTGATTTATCCTCCAAGAAAATCATAATTAATCGCCATGTCATTTTTTATGAAACCCAATTTCCTTTTACAAAAGTTCATACTCCCGAGCCTAGGTCGTATAATTTTTCGGATGACCAAATATCCCCGTATATTATTCAGAATTTTTCGGACATATCCCGCACCCAAAATCCTCCAGCGGGCCCACTGCCCGCTGGACCCACACTATCGCCGCGCGGCGGCGCCTGTGTATCGGATCGGTCCCACAATTGGGCCGGTCCGGTGCCAATTCTGGAACTGGTCCAATTGATGATTCAGATTTCCGATTTGGGCTAGCAGGCCCACTACCTGCTGGCACGTCCGTCCCGACCCCAGAAAATTCCCAAAATTCCCTCAATTCTTCCTCGAGTCATAGACCAGTCACTCGTAGTCAGCGGGGTATTTTTACACCTAAAAGACATTTTAATTTACATTCTAATGTCTCTAAATCTCCCTTGCCCCGCAATCCTGTGTCCGCCTTAAATGACCCTAATTGGAAAATTGCTATAACTGATGAATATAATGCTCTTATTGATAATAAGATGTGGGAGTTGGTGCCCCATCCATATGGTATTAATGTTAACAGGTCTATGTGGATTTTTGCTCATAAGGAGAATTCAGATGGGTCATTTGATCGACATAAGGCGCGACTTGTTGGTGATGGTAAGACTCAGCAGGTTGGGATAGATTGTGGTGAGACATTTAGTCCGGTGGTCAAACCGGCTACCATTCGCACTGTGCTTAGCTTGGCTCTTTCAAAGACTTGGCCAATTCATCTGTTGGATATCAAGAATGTTTTCCTACATGGTGATCTCAAGGAAACAGTCTATATGCATTAGCCGTTGGGTTTTAGGGATCCAAACCGTCCTCATCATGTATGTTTATTGAAGAAGTCGTTATATGGGCTTAAGCAGTCTCCAAGGGCCTGGTACACGAGGTTTGCTGACTTTGTTTCAACTATTGGGTTCACTCACAGCAGGTCAGATAATTCCTTGTTCATCTACCGCCGTGGTTCGTCCTTGGCCTACATTCTATTGTATGTGGATGATATAATCTTGACTACCTCTTTCGATGCCTTACGCCAGTCTATCATGACCATGCTCAGTTCTGAGTTTGCTATGAAAGACTTAGGGCCATTGAGTTAATTTTTAGGGATTGCCGTCAAGCGTCATTTAGGTGGCTTGTTTTTGTCTCAACGAAAGTATGCTGCTGAGATCATAGAAACGGCTGGGATGTCATCCTGTAAGTCCACTTCCACGCCAGTTGATGCAAACCCCAAGCTGAGTGCTGTAGCAGGTGCACCATACGAGGACCCGACCCGCTATCACAGTCTTGCAAGGGCCCTCCGGTAACTTACCTTTACCAGACCGGATATTATATATGCGGTTCAGCAGGTGTATTTATTCATGCATGATCCCAGAGTTGAGCACATGAATGCAATCAAACGTATCATTCGGTATATTCAGGGGACACTGGACTATGGGTTGCACTTGTATCCGTCATCTACATCCACACTTGTCTCTTACACGGATGTTGATTGGGGTGGTTGTCCCGACACCAGACGGTCGACTTCTGGCTACTGTATGTTCCTTGGCAACAACTTGGTCTCCTGGTCGGCAAAGCGTCAGGCAACTCTATCACGCTCAAGTGTAGAGGCAGAATATCGAGGGGTAGCGAATGTGGTCTCCGAATCATGTTGGCTACGTAATTTGCTTTTGGAGCTTCATTGTCCTATTCAGAAGGCAACCTTGGTATATTGCGATAACATTAGTGCCATCTACCTTTCAGGTAACCCAGTTCAACACCAACGCACCAAGCATATCGAAATGGACATTCACTTTGTCCGTGAAAAGGTTGCAAAGGGTTCACGTTCGCGTATGCCATGTCCCGTCTCATTATCAAATTGCAGACATCTTTACAAAGGGTCTACTAGCGGTTCTCTTTGAAGATTTTAGGGAGAGTCTCAGCGTTCGAAAACCGCCCGCTATGACTGCGGGGGTGTGTTAAACAGAGCAATATACCTGTGATATACACCCAATATACAGCAGTGTATATCACGAGCAAAGCGATGGATGGATCGGGTCAAAGCGGGTGGGCTGTCGGCAGTGGCCCAGCAATGGGCTCTCGGCAGTGGCCCAGCAGTGGCCCATTCTTGGATTATTGAGGACAATACAATCTTGTATATATGGTATATATATTTATAGTATATGGTAGTGTAAATGTTACCTTAATTAGTGTTATACACTTACATAATTGTATAGTTAGAATTATGGTAGAATAAGGTTTTAGAAATAGAATAGGAATAGGATTCTCCTATTATGGAAATATGTAACTTGTATATATAGCCTTTCAATTAATGAAAATAATCAAGGGGATTATTTCTTTCAGTATTGGTGCAGGGTGGATGAAATGGAGGCTCGCGTCTACAGTCTTGTGCGATAAAAAGGTGTCACCGAAATATAAAGGCTAGTTCTATAGGGTGGTGGTTAGACCGACTATGTTGTATGGGATGGAGTGTTGGCCAGTAAAGACTTCGCACATCCAAAAGATGAAAGTTGTGGAGATGAGGATGCTGAGATGGATGTGTGAGCATACAAGGAGGGATATGATTAGAAATGATGATATCCGGGATAAAGTGGAAGTGGCCTCGGTGGAGGATAAGATGCGGGAAGCGAGGTTGATATTGTTCGGGCATGTGCAGAGGAGAGGCAAAAATATTCCAATGCGGAGGTGTGAGAGGTGGCTATGGACTGGTTCAGGAGGGGTAGAGGTAGGCCGAAGAAGTATTGGAGAGAGGTGATTAGACGGGATATGACGCAGGTGCAACTTACTGAGGACATAACCTTAGATGGGGGGTTGTGGAGGACACAGATTAGGGTAGAAGTATAGTAGGTAGTTGAGCGTAGTACTACTTACTCTTACATACCGGTAGTTATAGTGTTATTATTGTAGCCCTACTTAGCCTATCTTACTAGTAGACGCAGTATTGTTTTATAGTCCCATGTTCTTTGATTTCTGCTGCTATATGTTCTTTCGTGTACTGTGTTTATCTTATTTACCAGCGTTAGTTATTGCTTCTTTTTTCAGAATGCTTTATCATGGCTTATTCGCTTTTGTTACTCTTATTTTCATTTTGCTTTAAATTTCTTGTTCGTGTCTGACCGTTTCATTTGCTTTGCTTGTTTTTATGCTTTGTCTTGAGCCGATGGTTTTTCGGAAACAACCTCTCTACTTACCAAGGTACAGGTAAGGTCTGCGTACACTCTACCCTTCCTAGACCCTACATTATGGGACTTCACTAGGTATGATGATGAATATTCAACTAAAAATTGAATTGAATGTTTTTATTTGTATGGTTATTAATAGTTGTTTACATATGAAGTCTACAAATATTTTTGTTTTAATTTTACTTTTATTGGATAAAGATACATTTAATTTCTATTTTATAAAAGTATAAGTTCTAAATAACAAAAATATATGAATTAGCTAATGAACCAACATCAAAGGGATGTTGACGATTCTTTTCCATTGAAGAAAAGAATAGTATATCTAAAGTAATATTTGTGATCAACACTTCATCAGTTATGCCTACACTTTAAGTTTGTGCGAGTTTTTTGTTTGTTCATTTTTTTTGTCTTCTTTTTTGCCATTATTTTTTTTTAAATATAACTCAGTCGTAATATTAAAAATACAAAAGTCACAATTGAACAACCAACTATTTACTTTAAGTAGTAAAGGCGAATCCTTAGTTATTTTCATTTTTCATTTGTTTGAAATTTCAAAAGTCTCTACTAAAGAAAAATTGGCTTATATTAAGAGCCAATATTTAAAACGTGACGAAAAATGTTTCACAAGTTAACAAGTAACTAGGCCAGATCAACATTTTCGAGTTCAAATTAAATTGTGTATGTATACACATATGAAAGAAACCCCTTTTTTGGTATATCTTAAAATCATGGTAGATCATTTATAAAGTATTAAATGAAAAAGGCTACCTCTTAAGTTTGAATTGCCAGTTTTTACATTTTTTTTTTTGTTTCCGTTCAAGTTAACAAATATTGATTTAAATGAATAATTTCATAATCAATCTCGATGTCTATCGCAAATTTTGCAGTCAAAAGATTATATATAAATTATCTAAACTATCGTGAATTGAAAAATGAAAAGATATTTGATTAATAAATTTTATCATTATTTTACAAAAATTATAACATCAATATTTGTTCATGTTTTATATTTTCTTCATTGCCGTGCAAAGCATGGCCAAGTACTCTAGTGTGTATTAAACATGCGTTTTTGCTCCGAATAAATATCGCAATGCCCTAAAGATGTACTGTGGCGAATTAGTTGTCACAAAAAGTGTATGTTTTGTGGTAACCTTTCGGCAGACTTATTCTTTTTGTTTTTCCAAAACTAAAAATATATAATTTCAAATCTTTAGATTACTTGAATAAATTGGTGTTAACCAATCTTGAACTTCGTTTACGTATTGTTTCTCTACATTTTTCTTAATTATATATATATTTTATTAAATTTACTTGTCACATATAATATTCAGTATCAGAAGTACATATCGTAAGTTCGCCGCTAAAAAAATTATAATGATAAGATTTGGGACTTTGTGGATGATAAGCTTCAGGTAAAAACACAGAAGGTCACTCAACAATTTTATCCTTAAAAACGACTCATTTGGATGGCAATAAGAATTTACTGTTACATGATGGATTCAAGTATAGATAGAGCTACCAGAATTGAATGAAGAGATGTTCTATATGACATAGTGTCACGACCTAAAATCCGAAATGGTCGTGAGGGCACCTATCCTAATCAATAGGCGAACCCCAGTTGAAAAGTAAGTCTCAAACTATAGATTTAAGTGTAAAAATTAAAGAAAAACAACCCTACGTACTAAATATGCCTTAATAACATAAATACGAACAAGTGTAAGTCAAACACCTTTCCAAGAACTGGAAGTCATAAGTACAAGAGCTACTAATCCAGAATACAATTCTTAAATTACTACATAACATTGTCCAAAATGGAGAAAAATAGAAAATAAAGATAGAAAAGAAGTCTGGTGCTGTGGGACCATCATCAGCTCACTCTAGACTCCAAATTATGCTTCAGCGATCAGCAGAATCTCGTCCTCTAGTTGTGCCCGGATCTGAACCTGCACACAAAAGGTGCAAAAAGTATAGAGTAAGTATGGAAAACACGTCTACCCAACTGCATCATTGACTGGCTATAGAGTATAGCGATGACAAGATAAGCATTTCAACAATTGAAGTAAAGAATGCACGACTAAGCCAAGTTATAAAATTGTCACTTTCCAAATATAGTCATAAAGGTTCTACCTTTCTATCGATTAGGACAAGCATAGTGATAAAGATCCAATCTTTATCCTAATTCGAACAAGTAAAATCATAAAGATTAAATCTTTCCATCAATTAAAACAAGTATTGTTATAAAGATTCGATCTTTTCATCATCTAAGGCCAGTTAAACTATAAAGATTTTGTCTTTTCATCATTTAAGGTCAATATAACTATAAAGATTCCATATTTTCCCTAATAAGAAAACATATGGCATGAAATCAAGTCAACAAGTATGAATAACATGAAATGCAAGAGAAACATATTTCTACACAATGGAGATATGCACCGGCATCACACGCTCCTTCAGTAGGTCGTGACCCATGAGGTCCATATACCCACACAAAATACCAGATCCTCCAGGTCACATCAGGTATAAGTCAATAGGCTATCATATTATATATTATAACAACCCGTTACGTCGGTTTTCTTATTATTCCAAAAATACCATTTCTCCTAGTTGTGTTTTGATATTGCTGATGTGTAAGAATGGGTGACGCAATTTCCGAGGTGATCAAATGAAAATAAATAAAGAAAACCTAAGATTGGAATTTTGGAAGTTTTAAGTTTTAGTAGGAGCTGAGTTTTGAGAAGACATGCTGGGAATCAAATACTGATAGTTCAGTTAGCTCCGGAACGTGTCTTTTGTCTTTGGTGAATAGTTAGAACGAGTCCCGAGTCTTTTGAGCACGATTCCGGCAAGTTTTTAGAATTTGAAAAGTTCTTAAGTTAATAAATGAGTTTTAGTTGACTAAAGTCAATATTGAGGTCATTTGTATCTTTTTAAAAGTTTTTTCTATTCCATTAGGTCCGGAATGGTGTTTATTCGAGTCGTTAGTTTGTTTTCCAAGGGACTCGGGTGTATTTCAGACTCTTGGTTGAGATTTCTAGTAACTTGATGAAATAAGAGTTGACTAGAGTTAACATCGGGTCAAGACTATTTCGTATGAGTATTTTGAGTGCGAGAGCAAGTCCGTTGCATGTTTTAGGAGTGAGTTGCATATTTGGTTAATTTATCCGGGATTCTCGGATGAGTCTCGGGGATTGATTTGAAGTTTGAGTATATTCTTGAATATCTTGTTTTGGGTGTTACACACCTGTGCATTTAGGGCCGCACCTGCGCAAGGTGGGACGCAGGTGCGAGCTAAAGGGAGGTCGCTCGCACCTGCGAGAAAAATGCCGCAGGGATGTGATCGCACCTGTGAGAGGTTGTCTGCACCTACAAGACTGATATATATCACAGGCCTCGCACGTGAAAATAACGGTCCACCAGTGCAAAGCTCGTACCTGCGAGATCTTTGAAAATAGTGGATTAAAAATCCACTTCGACCTAGTTATTTCATAACTCATTTGTGGGACTTGAGAGCTCGGTTTGGGGACCTTTTTGAAGGATTTGCATGACACAACTATTGGGTAAGATTCTTATCTTCCTCTTATGATTATTCCGTTAATTAGTAGGAAATTCCATGATAGAAAATATGATTTGATATGGGGATTTCATGGGTTTATGAACCCTATTATTCAACAGGCCGACCCACTACCAAGTTTCACCAAGGCACGTTCACAACTATTGTTGGAAGAAACCCGCTGTGCTAAACAAGAGGAGCACAATCAAAAAGCGTTAACTATTGACGGTATGACACTACCGGCAGCCAACACCACCCCACCACCACCACTGCAAGACCACCAGCAGCAGCAGTCCCACGACGTAGGGCAACAATAATAACAAAAGAAAGGGCCACGGCAAGGGCCACCGAAACCAGCAACCAGGCCCAAACCCTACTCCCTACTACTAGTGGACTGGACCGCAACCCTGGCCCAATACCGAGAACTGGGCCTCGCCTGCATGCCCTTACCCAACAGCAGAGGCGCAGTTCCAGCAGGCTGCTTGGTCACCCGGTCTTTTGGGCTCCTCCCCAGCCAATAGGTAGGCCCATCAGCCGCAGCAGCAGGCCCATATGGCCTCGGTCCAGCATCACCCGCAAGGCAGCAGTTTATCCCCCACCGATTTGGTCCAGGCCTTCGGCACCGTGAACCTTCAACAGCCCGACGATAATTGGTACATGGACACCGGAACCACATCTCACCTCACCCGGTCATTAGGTAACTTACCCAAATGCTTCAGTTACAATGTCCTCAATTTATTACTGTTGGCAATGGTCATCGCATTCCAACTGAAGGTTACGGTAACACACATTCCAAACATCCCCACCCGTCTTTCTCCCTAAATCATGTCCTTTACATACCCAACATCATTAAAAATTTAATCTATGTTAGAAAATTCACTCGCAATAATTCTGTGTCTATCGAATTTGACCCTTTTGATTTTTCTGTGAAGGATCTCAATACGGGGAAAACTCTTACGCGCTGCAATAGTGTGGGAGACCTCTACCTCTTCACTCAATCTTCCGCTGTCAGAACCCATTCACCTGTCTCCCTTGCTGCTATCTCTCCGTTAACTTGGCATAACAGACTCGGACACCTAGGAGATCCTGTTTTTAATATTCTTAGGACTAATAGGCGTATTCAATGTAATAATGGGAAATTTGCCCAACAATGTTTTTCTTGCCCACTTCGCAAACATACTCGTATTCCATTTATGTAATCCAACAGTGTTACTTTTTCTCCATTTGATATTGTTCATGCTGATTTGTGGACATCTCCGGTCGTCAGTTCCTTGGGTCACAAATCTATCTAGTATTATTAGATGATTTTCACACTTTGTATGGATCTACCCACAAAAGTTCAAATTTGAAGTGTTTGCCAAGTTCCTTGAATTTCAAAAATTCATTAAAATACAGTTTGAAAAATCTATAAAATCTTTTCAATGTGATAATGGACGTGAATTTAATAATTCGGCATTTCACAATTTTTGCTCTAAATAAGGCATTGTTTTCCGTTTTTCCCGTCCTTACACTTCCTCCCAAAATGGCAAAGAGAAAAGAATCATCCGTACCATAAATAACATGGTGCGTACCCTTCTCTTTCATGCCAGTCTTCCACCGTCATTTTGGGTCTATGCTGTCAAAATGGTAGAATACCTCCTTAACATTTTACCAACCAGCACTCTCCAAAATAAGACCCCAACCGAAATCTTATACCGTAGGTTCCCTTCCTATGACCAACTACGTATCTTCGGTTGCCTATGCTACCCCAACCTGGCCTCCACTGCATCTCACAAACTAGCCCCATGCACTATGCCATGTGTATTCATCGGTTTCTCACCTAATCATCGGGGTTACTTGTGCTATGACATAATCACTCGTAAGATCATCATCTCACGTCATGTCACATTCGACGAGGAGAACTATCCATTTTCAAAACTTCAAAAATTCCAAACCACGGATTACACATTTCTCGATGAGTCTCCTCTGTTTCCTCTAATCCAGTCGATGTGTCTCCGTCAGTTTTCTATTCCGAAGAAGACTACACCAGCAGCTCCATTACCAACAATGTCCGGTGTTGTCACCAACCAAACACCCCCTATCTCTCGGTCGAACCCCCCACTACTCGACCAGCCATCGACCCGAGACCAACCACCACCCCTTCAGAAACAACAAGTCAGTAGCCCCATATCGCAGTGCAACTACTGCTACCTCCAGAACCCGTAATCCAGCAGCCACAATCCCCACTCCAAACACTGCTGCCTACCCACCGCATAGAGACTTGTGCCCAACACGGAATCTTTAAACCCAAGGTTCACTTCAATCTCTCCACACAAACCTTATCACCCATTCCAAATAATCCAAAACTAGCCAAACTGGACCCTAATTGGAATGCGGCCATGTGCGAGGAATTTAATGCTTTAACCAAGCAGAACACTTGGGAGTTGGTACCAAGACCGAACGGTGTGAATGTTATCTGGTATATGTGGCTATATCATCACAAGTTCAGAGACAGTGGTGACTTAGAGCGGTATAAGGAAAGATTGGTTGCTAATGGCACTAATCAATAGCAGGGTATTGATTATGGTGAGACATTCAGTCCGGTTGTTAAACCGGCCACTATTTGGATTGTTCTCAGTATTGCTATGGACATGCATTGGCCGATTCATCAGATTCATCAGCTTGATGTCCATAATGCATTTCTTCATGGGGATTTGAAAGAAACTGTGTACATACATCAGCCCCCTGGCTTTGTTCATCCGGCAGTCCCGCAATTTGTATGTCATCTCAGAAAGTCATTGCATGTCTTGAAATAGGCACCCCGCACTTTGTATGATCGCTTTACCAGGTATCTTATGCAGATCGGTTTTATATATAGCAGGTGTGATAAATCTCTCTTCACTTTTCATCGAGGTAGCAGCACTGCTTATTTGCTATTATATTTGGATGACATTGTTCTTACTGCCTTATCTGACGGTTTGAAGAATGAAATCATTTCTCTACTCAAAACTGAATTTTCTATGACTGACTTGGGCAAGCTGAGTTATTTCTTGGGTATATCAGTGACCAGATCTGCAGCTACTATGTTTTTATGTTAGCGCAAATATGCAGAAGAGATAGTGTATAGGGCTAAAATGGCAAATTGTAAAATTATGGCAACTCCAGTTGACTCGAAATCTAAGCTCAGTGCCAATGAGGGTGCGCCAGTTTCTAATCCCATTCTATATCGGAGTCTTGCAGGTGCCCTTCACTTCTTACATTCACTAGGCCTGACATTGCATATGTCATTTAGCAGGTGTGTCTGTTTATACACGACCCTCGAGAGTCCCATTTTGCGGCCCTCAAACGTATTATCAGATACGTTAAGGGCACACTGGACTTTGGACTACATCTCTACCCCTCTGCCCAACCAAGTTACTCTCCTACACGGATGCAGATTGGGCAGGATGCCCGGACACACATCGCTCCACCTCAAGCTACTCTGTATTTCTTGGGGATAATCTTATTTCATGGTCCGCCAAGCGGCAGGCCACGCTATCCCATTCGAGTGCTGAAACAGAGTATTGCGGAGTTGCTAATGTCGTTGCTGAGATCTGTTGGTTCCAAAATCATCTTTTTGAGCTCCAGTGTCCACTGCGAAAGGCATCTATAGTCTATTATGACAACATATCTGCCATCTATATGTCTCACAATCCGGTCCAACATCAGCTGACTAAGCATATTGAGATGGATATTCACTTTGTGCGAGAGAAGGTTGCCCTTGGTCAGGTCAAAGTATTACACGTTCCTTCCTCCTATCAGTATGCAGATATTTTCACAAAGGGACTACCGAGACAGCTCTTCATCGACTTCCGATCCAGCCTTAGGGTTCGGCCTCCTTCCGCTCCGACTGAGGGGGAGTATTCGTGAATATTCTCTGAATATTCACAGTATATTTTGTAATTATGATAGATGTATATTTAAGGTAACTTAGGATTCTTATTGTATAAGGAATCAATCATTTAAGGTAAGTTAGGATTCTTACTGTATTAGGAATCAACCTCTGTACAACTATATATATTGTGATTAATGAAAGAAACCCCTAAGGGAGATTATTCTAATTTTACAGTTATGATCCTGAGGTCATTGATATTAGGTCACCGAAACCGTTTGAACTTTACACCATCGGGAATTCAGTAAAGAAGACTCATCGTGTGCTCATTGTCGAGGAATGTATGTGGACATGAGGTATTGGCGCCAGTTTGACAGCTGCTGACTATCTAGATGCCCCGATCGTATGTCTGTCATCACAGGATGTGCCAACCCCATATGCTGGGACATTGGAGAACTGGACTGTCATCCAACCTCCCCAAATTGTTACTACAGTTGAACAACTTTGCCAGTGATCAAGAGGTAGGACGTTTTGGTAATTATGCCAATATGTTATGTTACTTGTTTATGTCATAGTTTAAGATTCAACTTCTGATTGTTTTTAATGTTTGATTTTGCTAGAGATTCTAGTTTTTGTGAACTTAAAGAGTTCTAGGTAAGGTGAGACGATGGGTGCTTTGTTGTCTACCTGCACCAGAAATGGTGTTTCCATTATTTATGTACTGGTAAGGTAACAAGACTTGTGGAGCATTATCATTGTTTTGTCTCAATAAAGATTAAAGTTTAGCAATATCTGATAATTAAACCTGTAGTTGTCTAACATTTAAATATCTGAATGAATGTTGCTAAAACTATTTAATTTAAGTCAAAACCTACGGAAAAAAAAAACTACAAACTAAAAAAAAAAGCATACAAAACCAAGCCTATATATTCTAACCTTCAGTGCAAATTATGCTTTGGGAACAATTTGCAAAATTCTTACATAATATTACTCTGGACCCGTTCTTATTAAAGTATTTTCCCTTCAAGTTGTAGCTTTCAGGAAATATAGTATAGCTGTATCAATATCCAGGGCAAGGTTTTCTTATCTGCTTCTGGTTTAGTAGAAAAAGAACTTACTGTGCAACTCCGAGTTGACTGCTCCTTCGTAGTGTATTATTCGCTTGAGCATTAGGAGATAACATTCAATTTAGTCTTATATAAGAGTTCAAACCGTCATTCAATAGGCGTGGGTTTTAACATTTATGCTTATGTAATTTGTCACTAGATCAATGACCCATAATTAATCTGTCTATTCTAATGGTTTGCAAGTATAGATTATAATCAAAATGATTTCTTGGATTTCTAACTATAGCCAAGTTTGGCGAACTTATCAGTTTTGCTATGTAACTTTTGTCTAGAAATGGTTGATGTCTTTACTGATGAGAGGAATGATTATAACATCTCAGTTTGTACTTGAATGAGGATATAGTATAAACTCAGGGTGTACAACACCATGTTAAGATAGTGTTTTTTCAATGATGGGTGGGACTTCAGATTCAGGTTATCACTTAAAATTCTTCTTCTCCTCTAGATTGAACATAGCTTGCCAGGTTCATAACTGACAATCCGTTTCAGATGGTCCACCCTTACATTGTGTGGATTCTCCATTTGTCTTGACATACCTGTGTGATAAGTGTGTGGATACTTCGTGCAGATTCTTCAAAATTCACTAAAAATGTGGCATTACCCGTAAATGAGTCGAAACTACATCAAAATTGTAGGTATATGTCATGACCCAAACTGGAAGGTCTTGACGGGCACCCGGACCCTACCTGCTGGGTACCACTAACCATATAGTCAACACCTACTCATAATTAAATACGGACTAAGCTGCAGAAAACTATGTAAAATCTTAACCAAAACCCAACTTATATATATATATACATATCAAGGCCGACAAGGCCATACCTAACTACTACACACACAAGATATATGTCTACAAGCCTCTAAGAGTAGCAATATCAAAAGTCAGGATAGGGCCCCGCCATACCCATATGTACATGCAAAAATATACCGAACCGAGATTAGACCGACACTCCGAAACAAGAGGAGTACTACAAAATCCGCTGAGTCAGCAACCTACTAACGTGGATCGTTGCCTTGCCTACGTGAATCTGCGGGCATGAAACGCAGAGTCCCCTGACAAAAGGGACGTCAGTACGACTGATGTACCGAGTATGTCAGGCATGAGAAATATAATCACAGAGATACATAATAATCTGAAACAGAAACAATCGATAAAGATACTGAAACATAAACAATCGACAAAGATAGCTGACCAGCAATAAATGCCTCTGAGGGCCCTAATATATATGTCTAAATGTTATGCACAATGCAAATACGGTATACATATAAATATTGGCCACACAAGGGCATCTTCCTTTCCATAATAGTCTCTGTGGGCATCATTTCATATCGGCCTCTGTAGGCATGCATAATCATATTGGCCTCATTGGGCATCTTCATTTTCATGATTTATTTACCCGCTGAAGGTGGTGACGCGTATATAACGCCATTCCCTTTTCCCCATCCCCTACATATATATATATATATATATATACACCATATAGTAGTGTATATAACACATGTAGGTCCAGGGTAATACATGAATATAATGCAAATGAAAATGCATGAATGATAATGAAACATTCTGAACTAATCGGATGACATAATAACCTTGTACCTTAGTCTAACATTGGAAATATAAACATGTACCTTCGGCTAACATTGGGAAATATTAACATGTACCTTCGGCTAACATTGGGAATATCAACATCTTTTCCAGATACCTCAATAAGGATTTAGGAACATATTTAGGCATGCTTTAAATATAGGAATCAATAACATGCACATTCTTAACTACTAAGAGTAGAATAATTTATGGAACAATATTACGGTCACGTTTCGTTACATAGAACATGCCAAAAGAAAAAAATAATTTGCCTTAACATACCTTTTGTTGGATCATTCGTCGATACAACATATATGTCGTATAGCACTTCGATCTTATATTCCAAGAATTATTACCACCGCAAAATTGAATTTATGTTGCTGCTCGAACATACTCAAAACAAAGTTTGAAGAAGTATGTTGCTCCTGTTCTTAAGTGCAAGGCTAGGACGTTACTGACTATACTTATCCTCTAATTAGCAAAGAGTGTTGTACCTACTTTAATCTTAAAATGAAATATGTTGTTCTATACAATGGTGTCGGATGGGTCTATTAATGGACCACGATCCCCCCTCCCATAGTGGTTATCCTCACATTACTTATTAATCCTATGAGCTGCCACCTATTTGGTTATTACCTTAGTCACCTGGTAACTCATTGCAATGTTACACATAATGTTCCCATTAAGCTTGTCCCCCCCCACTAACATTTATTAGTCCATCACGCACATAATTAATTTCTTGATCCCAATTCACTTAAATCTTAATGACTTATAAAACTTTAATATACTCAATGTCATAATAGTGTGATATTGCACTAGTCCATAACCTCTTTGGGATATACAACTATTATTATTAATCCCTATCGTCACACTTATTAAGTCCTAAATTATTTTGGGACTGCATCTTTTTATATACTAATCTCTTTATTTGCATATGTGAACATGCCCGAGGCCCGGGTCTACTTACCTATGTTTAGGTGCCCAAACCATCGCCCAAAATTATGGGATGTTACATCCTTCCCCCCTTAGAAACATTCATCCTCGAATGTTGGGGTGACATATTTAATTCCCATTACGTTGCCCGAAAATACAACTTGTAACATCCCATAATTTTGGGTGAGGGTTTGAGCATGTAGACGTAGGAAAGTGGACCCGGTCCTCGGGGAATTTATGTGATATTTATGTATGCTAATAAAGAGATTATTATATAAAAGGATAAAACCCCAAAATAATTTTGGACGTAATAAGTGTGACGATGGGGATTAATAATAATAGTTTTATATCCCCAATGAGGTTATGGACTAGTGTCATATCACAAGATTATGACATTGAGTATAAGAAGGTTTTATAGGTTATCAAGATTTAAGTGAATTGGGATCACAAAATTAATTGTGTGTGTGATTGATTAATTATGGGATAAATTTAATTAGTGGGGACAAAATTACGTGGAAATCTTTACGTGTAAGTTGTAGAGTAGTCACTTATATGACTAAGGGAATAACTAATTAGGTGGCAAGTGATGAGGGATTAATTAGTATGGGGGAAGGGGGAGTCGTGGTCGATTTACTTAAACCCCTCCAAGACCTTTTAGATAGCAACATACTTTACCTTAGAGAGAAAGAGATACAACACCCATTTTCAAATACTAAGAATTAGAAATTTTAACATCCTAAACAAAGAGCAGCAACATTCATTCTATGTTGTGCTCTGGAAATTCGTAGCAGCCACGTTGTTCCTACTTTAGCGAAATGAAGGTATGTTAAGGAAAATTATTTCTTTCTTTAGGCATGTTCCATGAAACGAAATATAACCGTGATATTGTTCCATAAATTATTCTACTCCTAGTAGTTAAGAATATTCATATTATTGATTCCTATGTTAAAAGCATGTCTAAATATGTTCCTAAATCCTTATTGAGGTATATTGAAGAGATGTTAATATTCCCAATGTTAGCCGAAGGTACAAGGATATTATGTCATCCGGTAAATTTCAAAAGGTTTTATTGTCAATCATGCATTTTCATTTGCATTATATTCATATATTAACTTGGATCCACTTGTGTTATGCACACTACTATATGGTAAATATTATATATATGTAGGGTATATGGGGAAATGACAGTTGTTATATACGCACACCACCTGCAGCTGGTACAAACTATCACGAAAGAGCCCGAAGAGGCCAATATGATATGATGCCCTTGTGTGGACAATATAACCTGATGCCCACAGAGGCGGTTATGGAAAGGAAGATGCCCTTGTGTGGCCAATATTTATATGTATACCGCATTTGCATTATGCATAACATTTAGGCATATGTATTAGGGCCCTTAGAGGCATTTATTGTTGGTCGGCTATTTCTGTTTCAGTTATTGTTATATCCCTGTTATGTTATTATTCATGCCTGACATACTCGGTATATCAGTCGTACTGCCATCCCTTTTTTCGGGGGATACTGCGTTTCATGCCTGTAGGTTTACGTAGACAGGACGATGACCCATGTTAGTAGGTTATTGAATCAGCGGACTTTGGAGCACTCCTCTTGTTTTGGAGTGTCGGTCTAATCTTGGTACGATATATTTTTTCTTGTATATATGGGTATGGCGGGGCCCTGTCCCGACCTTTTGATATCACATACTCTTTAGAGGCTTGTAGACAAGTGTCCTGTGTGTAGTAGTCTTGTATAGCCTTGTCGGCCTTGGTTTGGGTATGTATATATTTAAGTTGGTTATCTGATTTTACATAATCCTTTTCAGCTTATTCTGTATTTAATTATGATTAAGTGTTGACTACGATTGGTGGTACTCGGCGGGTGGGATCCGGGTGCCCGTCGCAGCCCTCCAATTTAGGTCGTGACAAACTTGGTATCAGAGCATGTCTGTCCTAGAGAGTACACAAGCCGTGTCTAGTAGATGTCTTGTTTATGGGTATGTTGTGCACCACACTTATAAACAGTAGGATATCTGACATCTAGGGATAGTTTCCATTCTTTCATCTCATAAATCGTGCAGTAGAGCTGAGTTATAAGCATTTCACTCCTAATCCGGCTCGTGTTTATGATTCCAACAATGCTTACAACAAGGAAGAAGTTCAAGAGTATGAGGGTGTTGGATACGACTGCAGGCGAAGGTACTAGCTGATTGCCATCCACTAGAGAGGGCTAGAGTGAGACCCACCGTGTGACTCCTTCGTATGATTCCCCCAGTTCACCACCATCAGAGGAGATTAGTGGGGCTGCAGTACCCCCAGTTCCTCCACTTGATACTCCAGATATGGATGTTGATATGCGAAGTGTTGTATAGTTATTGATACGATTGGTGGCCGCTCAGGCCTAATGTCAGGTTCCTAGTCCTTCTGATTTAGTTGCTAGTATGAGAGCTCGGGATTTCATTAATCTAGACCCTCCGGTATTCACGGGATTAGACTTGAATACGGACTCGCGGAATTGTCTGGATCAGATACCGCGTACCTTACAGGTGATAGATGCTACCAATACTGAGTCGGTAAAGTTTGTTTCTTATAGACTGCGGGATGTCCTGGTGACCTGGTATAAGACATGAGAGCAATCTAGGGGACCTCGTGCTCCACCAGCAGGATGGAGAGAATTTTCAGAGGCCTTCTTACAATATTTTCTGCCAGTCGAGCTTCGACGGGCCAGGCAGGACAGGTTCCTACGTCTTGAGTAGGGCAACATGAGTGTTCAAGAATATATCTTGCAGTTTAACTCATTGGCCAGATACGCTCCTACGATTATAGCTGAGATGAGTGACCGGGTACACAGGTTTGTTACTGGCTTAGGGCCGCACTTGGTCAATGAGTGTACTACGGCTTCTTTGAATCCGACTATGGATATTGCTCGCATTCAGGCTTATGCACAGAATTTGAAGGATCGTAAGAGGCAACAATGGGTAGATTGATAACGTGATAAGGGCCAGCATAAGAGGGCTCGATCTGTAGGTAATGTAAGAGAGTTCAGATGTGGGCCCAAGCCACCATTTTATAGATGACCATCTTACCTATCAGCTAGCACATCACTACCATTTTCAAGGTTAAAGGCTGATCGGTTTGTTCAATTACGACCAAGTAAGAGTTCATAAGCGTCAGGGTCTTATTATAGAGGGGATTCTATTCAGATGAGGCCATCATTGTATCGGTGCGAGCAGTGTGGTAAGACCCATACAGGGCTGTGGTAACGATGATCAAATATGTGTTATTCTTATGGTGAACCTGGTCAAATTAGGCGAGACTGTTCGACAGGAGGATAATGTATTAGAGTCTAGTTGATTGGATCTGCAGCAGCCTCATCATAGTTAGTACACCCGTTAGGGTAGAGTTAACAAGCATTACCCGATCGAGGCAGAGGTAGGGGCCAGAATCGCATCTATGCATTGATGGGGGGACAAGATCAGGAGTCCTCACCTGATGTTATTACAGGTATATTATCAGTCTTTTCACATGATGTGTATGCGTTGTTAGATCCAGGCTCCAATCTATCATATATCACCCATTTTATTGCCTATAAATTTGGTATAAAGCCTGAATTTATAAGAGATCCATTTGTGGTATCTACACCAGTTAGTGAGTCGGTAGTTGCTAGACAAGTCTATCGAAATTGTGCAGTATTAGTTTATAGCCATCGGACTCTAGCGGATTTGGTAGAACTATAGATGGTTGATTTTATATTATTATGGGCATGGATTGGCTAGCATTATGCTATGCTAATGTTGATTGCCAAACAAAGATTGTTATATTTCAGTTTCCAGGCAAGCCAGTTCTTGAATGGAAGGGCAATACGATGTCGCCAAAAGGTAGGTTTATTTCATACCTTAAGGCAAGAAAGATGATCTCCAAAGGTTGTATATACCATCTCGTAAAGGACTAGAGACGTCGATGCCGAACCACCTACTTCTCAATCAATCCCGGTGATTAATGAGTTTCTTGACGTATTTCCAGATGAACATCCAGGCATTTCTCCCGAAAGGGAAATTAAATTCGGTATAAACGTGTTGCCAGACACTCAACCGATATCCATTCCTCCTTATAGAATGACTCTAGCTGAATTGAAAGAATTGAATGAGCAATTAAAATATCTTCTTGAGAAAGGATTTATTAGGCCTAGCATATCTCCTTGGGGTGGGCCGGTATTGTTCGTATGAAAGAAAGACGGCTCATTACGGATGTGTATCGACTATCGGCAACTGAATAAATTCACTATCAAGGACAAGTACCCTCATCCCAGAATTGATGATTTGTTTGACCAGTTACAAGGTGCAAGCTATTTTTCAAAGGTCGACCTAGGGTCAGGGTAGCATCAGCTAAGGGTTAAGGAGAAGGACATTTCGAAGATGGCTTTCAGGACAAGGTATGGGCACTTTGAGTTCTTGGTAATGTCGTTTGGACTCACAAACGCGCCGGCAGCATTTATGGATCTATTGAACAAAGTTGTATGCCAAGCTCTCCAAGTGTGAATTAAGAAGCAGAGCACGTGAATCATTTGCGTATAGTACTACAGGCGCTCCGGGACCATAAGTTGTATGCCAAGCTCTCCAAGTGTGAATTCTAGTTGAATTCAGTGGCTTTTCTTGGTAATAAAGTATCAGACAAAGGTATAAGAGTTGACACTCAGAAGATTGAAGCGGTGAAGAATTTGCCAAGGCCTACGAATCCATCAGAGGTTAGCAATTTTCTGGGCTTAGCCGACTATTATAGGAGGTTTGTAGAAGAGTTTTCTACCATATCAGCACCATTAACAAAGTTGACACAAAAGGCCATAAAATTCCAGTGGTTTGATGCTTGTGAGCGGAGTTTCCAAGAGTTAAAGGATAGACTAACATCGGGACCAGTCCTTACTCTTCCAGAGGATCCAGAAGGCTATGTTGTGTATTATGATACCTCGGGAGCAGATCTAGGATGCGTGCTAATGCAACATGATAAAGTGATTTCCTATTCTTCAAGGCAATTGAGGAAACATGAGAAAAACTATCCAACACACGATTTGGAGTTGGCCGCAATGGTCTATGCACTGAATATTTGGCGGCATTACTTGTATGGTGTTCATGTAGACATTTTCATTAGATCCAAAATGCACACTTGGAGAGCATGGCATACAACTTTGTTCATTAGATCCATAAATGTTGCCGGTGTGTTTGGGAGTCCAAATGAGATTACTAAGAACTCGAAGTGCCCATACCTTGTCCTGAAAGCCCTCTTCGGAATGTCCTTCTCCTTAACCCTTAGCTGATGGTACCCTGACCTTAGGTCGATCTTTGAAAACCATCTTGCACCTTGTAACTAGTCAAACAAATCATCCATTCTGGGAGAAGGGTACTTGTTCTTAACAATGACTTTATTTAGCTGCTGATAGTCGATACACATCCGTAACGAGCCATCTTTCTTTCATACGAACAATACAGGCGAACCCCAAGGATATATGTTAGGCCTAATAAAGCCTTTTTCATGTAGATTCTTTAATTGCTCCTTTAATTTTTTAAATTCAGTTAGAGTCATTCTATAAGGAGGACCATGTACTATGATAGGGGCCAGCATAAGAGGGCTCGATCCGTAGGTGACGTAGAAGAGTTCAGATGTGGGACTAGGCCACAACTTTATAGACGCCCATCCTACCCGGCAGCTAGCGTATCATTACCATTTCCAAACTCGAGGGTTGATCGGTTTGTTCAATCTGGACCAGGTCAGAGTTCACGAGTATCAGGGTCTTATTATAAAGGGGATTCTATTCAGATGAGGCCGCCACTGGCTCGATGCGAGCAGTGTGGTAAGGTCCATCCAGGACCGTGTGAACAAGGGTTATATGGGTGTTATTCTTGCGGTCTTCCTGGTCTTATTATGTGAGAATGCTTGACAAGAGGTGGAGGTGTTAGGGCCCAGCCGATCAGATCTGCAGCAGCTTCATCATATTCAGTACGCCCGTTAGGGAAAAGTCAACCGACATCATCCAGTCGAGCCAGAGGTAGGGGTGGAGCAACTGGCTTCGGTGGTGGCCAGAATCGCATTTATGCATTGATGGGTCGATAGGATCAGGAGTCCTCTCTTGATGTTATTACAGGTATATTATCAGTCTTTTCACATATTGTATATGTGTTGTTAGATCCAGGCTCCAATCTATCATATGTTACCCATTTCATTGCCTGTAAGTTTAGTATGGAGCATGAGTTGATAAGAGATCCATTTGTGGTATCTACACCAGTTGGTGAGTCGGTAGTTGTTAGGCGGGTCTATCAGAATTGTGCAGTATTAGTTTGTAACGATCAGATCTTAGTAGATGTGGTAGAATTAGAAATGGTTGATTTTGATGTTATTATGGGCATGGATTGGTTGGCATCGTGCTACACTAATGTTGATTGCCGAAAAAAGATTGTTAGATTTCAGTTTCCAGGCGAGCTAGTCCTTGAATGGAAGGGTAATACGGCGACGCCAAAAGGTAGGCTTATTTCATATCTTAAGGAAAGGAAGATGATCACCAAATGTTGTATATACCATCTTGTTCGAGCTAGAGATGTCGATGCCGAACCACCTACTTCCAGGATTTCCTCCTGAGAGGGAGATTGAGTTCGGTATAGACGTGTTGCCAGACATTCAGCCGATATCTATTCCTCATAATAGAATGGCTCCAACTTAATTGAAAGAATTAAAGAAGTAATTAAAAGATCTGCTTAAGAAAGGTTTCAGTAGGCCTAACATATCCCCTTGGGGTGCGCCGATATTGTTTGTACAAAAGAAAGATGGCGCGTTACGAATGTGTATTGACTATCGACAGCTAAATAAAGTCACTATTAAAAACAAGTACCCTCTTCCCAGAATTGATGACTTGTTTGACCAGTTACAAGGTGCAAAATGTTTCTCAAAGATCCACCTAAAGTCGGGGTACCATCAGCTAAGAGTCAAAGAGAAGGACATTTCGAAAACAACTTTTAGAACAAGATATAGGCACTTCGAGTTCTTAGTGATGTCATTCGGTCTCACAAATGCGCCAACAACATTTATGGATCTAATGAATAGTGTGTTTCTCCCATTTCTGGGTGTATTTGTGATAGTACTTATAGATGATATTCGGGTTTACTCTCACTCGGAGGAAGAGCATGTGGATCATTTGCAGGTTGTACTACAGACGCTCCGGGATTATAAGATGTATGCTAAGCTCTCCAAGTGTGAGTTTTGGATAAACTTAGTGGCTTTCCTTGGTCATCTAGTGTCAGACGAAGGTATAAGAGTTGACACTCATGAGATTGAAGCGGTGAAGAATTGGCCGAGGCCCTCTACTCCATCAGAGGTTTGCAACTTTTTAGGCTTAGCCGGCTATTATAGGAGGTTTGTAGAAGGATTTTCTATGATATCAACACCATTAACAAAGTTGACACAAAAGGCCATAAAGTACTAGTAGTTCGATGCCTGTGAGCAGAGTTTCCAAGAGTTAAAGGACAGACTAACATCGGCACCAGTCCTTACTCTCCCAGAGGGTCCAGAATGCTACATTGTGTATTGTGATGCCTCGAGAGAATGTTTAGGATGTGTGTTAATGCAACATGGTAAAGTTATTGCCTATGCTTCAAGGCAATTGAGGAAACATGAGAAAAACTATCCGACGCATTATTTGGAGTTGGCTGCGGTGGTCTATGCACTGAAAATTTGGCGGCACTACTTGTATGGTGTTCATGTAGACATTTTCACGGATCATAAAAGTCTACAATACATATTTTAACAGAAAGAGTTGAACTTGAGACAAAGGAAGTGGCTTGAATTATTGAAGGATTATGATGTGGACATCTTAGACCATCACGGTAAAGCTAATATTGTAGCAGACGCGCGCGCTCAGTCATAAGTCGATGGTCAGCTCGATTCTGGTGCAGGTCAAGAAGACGAAGTTATTAAGAGAGCTCCATCAGTTAGCTAGTTTGGGAGTCCGACTAATGGATTCGAAGGATGGTGGCTTTGTGATTCAGAATACATCAGAGTCATCCCTCATATCGAAAGTTACAGAACGCCAGTGGGAAGACACCATTTTGGGAAGAATCAGAGAGGGCATTCAAGAAACGAAGACCACAACCTTTGAGATTGACGAACATGGGGTTCTCAAGCATCAGGGCCACTTATGTGTTCCAAATGTAGAGGGATTACGAGACAAAATTATGACGGAGGTCCATTGTTCATGATATTCCATTCACCCTGGATCTACTAAAATGTATCATGATCTCAAGGGTATCTATTAGTGGAACGACATGAAGAGGAGCATTGTGGAGTTTGTAGCTCAGTGTCCTAATTGTTAGCAAGTAAAAATAGAGCACCAAAAGCCCAACGGCTTGACTCAGAACATTGAGATTCCGATGTGGAAATGGGAAATGATTAATATGGACTTTGTTACGGGTTTACCTCGCTTTTATCGTAAGTTTGATTCTATTTAGGTAATTGTTGATAGACTGACCAAATCAACTCATTTCCTGGCAGTCAAAACTACCTACACAACCCCAGGACTACGTGAAGTTGTATGTTAAGGAGATTATTCGCCTTCATGGTGTACCTATTTCGATTATATCTGACCGAGGTGCACAGTTCACAGCTAACTTCTGGAAATTATTTCAATAAGGTTTGAGCACCCAAGTTAATCTTAGCACAGCTTTCCACCCTCAGACAGACGGGCAAGCTGAGCGTACAATTCAAACGCTCGAGGACATGCTACAAGCTTGTGTATTGGACTTTAAGGGAAGTTGGGATGATCATTTACCCCTTATTGAATTTGCGTACAATAACAGTTATCATGCTAGCATTAAAATGACTCCATAGGAGGCTTTGTATGGACATAAATGTAGATCTCTTATCGGATGGTTCAAAGTAGGTGAATTAGAATTATTTAGGCCTGACCTAGTGTACCAAGACATAGAGAAGGTGAAACTTATCCAAGAACGGCTATTAACTGTTCAGAGTCGTCAGAAGTCGTATTCAAATGTACGACGGTGATACTTAGAGTTTCAGGTAGAAGATTGGGTCTTTTTGAAGATTTTGCCTATGAAAGGGGTAATGAAATTTGGGAAAAGGGAAAGCTCAGCCCAAGGAATATTGGGCCATATCGCATAATTCGATGAATCGGCCAAGTAGCTTACGAATTAGACTTGCCTTTGGAGTTAGAGTTTGTTCATCCAGTTTTTCCATGTTTCTATGTTAAGAGCGTGTGTTGGGGATCCTTCCCGGATTGTACTGATTGATAATGTGAAGGTTACAGAGGACCTATCATATGAAGAGGTTCCTATTTCTGTCTTAGATCGACATGTCCGCAAGTTGAGGACCAAAGAAGTAGCCTCTGTGAAGGTACTATGGCGGAATAAGAATGTAGAAGAAATGACATGGGAGACGGAAGAGGAGATGAAACACAAAAATCCCTACCTGTTTCAGACCAATTCTGAAGTTCCGAGGGAAGTATAAGGTGAGTATTATTTCAGATTATTATAATTAATGCTTGAGGACTATGTGAGGTCTGATGTAGTGATATATTTTATATTATATGGCCCCTGAAAAGAGGGGGTTATGTTTTCAGGCTATGTGACGGGGATTAGATATGTCACCCCAACATTCGAGGATGAATGTTTCTAAGGGGAAAAGGATATAACATCCCGTACTTTCGGACGATTGTTAGAACAACTGGATGTATGCAAGTAGACTTAGGTCGTGGGAATTTTTTTTATAATTAGGTATTCACATCAAGAGATTAGTATAGAAATAGATGTGGTCCCAAAATAATTTGGGATTTAACAAATGTGAGGACGGAGATTAATAATAATATTTTGTATGTCCCAAAAGAGGTTGTGGACTAGTGCTATATCATATGATTATGTTAATGAGAATATGAGATGTGTTTAAAGTGATAAATATTTAAGTGAATTGGGAGACAAAGTGATGTAATTAAGGAATAAGTGGATTAGTGTAAATATTATCATGTCCACATGGCATCGTGGTAGATATAGCAACATTTAACTATGATTATGCATGGTTCCACTAGTGGACACGATTTGGGGATTACAAATATGCATTGTAAGCATATAGTGAATAAATTGTGTGGACCAAATACAATTCATATAGACAAGGAATGGATTGGTCATGTGGTTATCATAAAGAGGGAATCAAATCTATAATTTGATGATAATGAGTTCAAGAGGTGGGATATATCTACACAATATATCCTACATTATATACATATATATATAAGTTAGTAAGTTACTTCTAAGTTAAGTCATTTAGTTTGCAATTTTTAGTGGAGATTTGCCTAACTTTTTAAAAGTTTACCATTATCCAAATGTGTTGTTTCCACCGCCAAGGAGACTTAAGCTTGTTCTTATATCTTTGCCTAAAACGATATATGATATATATAGATACACCTTCCTACATATACAAGCAAAATAAGTGTGTTGGACTTTATTTCTTCCTCCTTTGGCAACTAGGAAAGTGCAACAACTTAGTTCATTTCTCTTCCTCTTTTCAATATCAACAGAGTGCTGAAGTTCTTGTCCTTAAGCAGTTGTAACGTAGGCAGCAACATAGTTCTTTATATTTTTTTATCTTCTCACTTTATAAAGCTAAGAAAACATACAACTTTCTATCTAAGACCCTTCTCATTTTAGATTACCATTTTGCTTCTTAAATGAATGGATCAAGGCTACTTTATTAGGAAGTAAAGTTACTGGAGGTTCAAAAGAGAGCAACCAAAGTTAAGAAATTATCTGAAGGATTTAATCGAGGTATGTTAAGGCAAGTCATTAATTCTTTTGGCATGTTCTAAGTACGAAACATAAACGTAATAATATCCCATAAATGATTCTACTCTTAGTAGTTAAGGATGTTCATGTTATCCATTCCTATTTTCAAAGCATGTATAAATATGTTCCTAAATCCTTATTGATGTATATGGAAAAGATGTTAGTATTCATAATATTAATCGAAGGTGAAGCGACATTACATCACTCCGACAAACTTCTAGTGTCTTATTAGCATATCATTCATGCATTATATACATATATAAACCTTGACCTCAAAGGTGTTATATACACTACTATATGGTATGCATTATATATATGTATGGGGTATGGGAATAGGGAAGGCGTTATATATGCACCACCACCTGCAGCTGGTATATATATGATGATTATTCCCACAGAGGCCGATATGATATGATGGGATGCCCACAGAGGCTTGATGGCGTTATATATATATATGTATATGTATGACCGCATTTTGCATGACATTTAGGCATATTATGGTCGTTAGAGGCATTCGGTATAGGTTGATTATTTCTTGTCTCATGTTACTTTCATGTCTCTGTTATGCTATTCTTCATGCCTGACATACTCGGTACATCAGTCATACTGACGTCCCTTTTGTCGAGGGACGCTGCATTTCATGCCCACAGGCTCATGTAGGCAAGGCGACAGTCCGCATTAGTAGGTTGCTGACTTAACGGATATTGGAGCACTCCATTTGTTTCGGAGTGGCGGTCTAATCTCGGTACGATATTTTTGCATATACATATGGGTATGGCGGGGTCCTGTCCTGACCTTATACTATTGCGTACTCTTTAGAGGCTTGTAGATAGTATCGTGTGTATAACAGTCATGTATAGCCTTGTCGGCTTAGTATGTATATATGTGTAGGTTGGGTTCTTCTATTTGCAGAATTTTACGTAGCATCCTTCTAGTTTATTATTTCTATGCGTCAGTAGGTTACCTCATAACGGCCCTCGTGGCCCATGCTTAATTACGGTTAGGTGGTAAATACGTGATTAGTGGTACTCGGTAAGTAAGGCCCGGGTGCCCGTCATGGCCCTCTGGTTTGGGTCTTGACATAGAAGGTTTAATTTCATTAGATGAATGGATTGCATACACAGTATTCATTTTTAAGAGGCCGTCACACGCGAAGCCCCTTCCTACAAATATACCATTCTTAGTTATTTCAAATTTGTTGGACTCAAAAACTAGTCTAAAGCCAGTCTTGACCAATAGTGGCCCTGAAACCAAGTTCTTGCGGATGTCAGGGACGTGCATCACTTCCTTCAGAGTAAGCTCTTTGCTTGAAGTCATTTTGAGGACAACCTTTCCAACCCCTTGCACTTCAGAGGTAGCATCGTTGCCCATGAATAACTTTTTGCCTGAGTTTGGGGCATAAGAGGAGAATGCACTCTTGTCAGAGCAGATGTGACGGGTTGCACCCGTGTCTATCCATCATTGCCTTGGATTCTCCACCAGATTTTCCTCCAGCACTACAACCGAGAAATCCAAAATCATGTCGTCAAGGTTCGAAGGATCATCCTTGTCTTGCACAACGTTAGCCTTGGCCTTGCCTTTGTTCTTGGTTTTTTCCTTCTACTCTCACTTCAGTTTACGACACTCTTTGATCTTATGGCCAGGCTTTCCACAGTGATGGCAGTTTCCTTTGAACTTCTCTATCGTTTGGATTTTGCCGTCTCCCTGGTACTTGCGCTTTTTGTTGGCGTTTCCCTTCGAATCAACCAGATTCGCCTTTGCCTCCATTGGCTGTTTTCCCTTAGATATAGTTCTTTTATTGTCATCTTGTATTTGCAGTTTGACAATAAGATCTTCAAATTCCATTTCCTTTGTCTTTAGTTTGAGATAACTCGTGACCCGTGACCCGAGCCCAATCCGGACCGGACAGGTGGCGGCGGCGCGCGTGTGGGGCTTTGCCGGTATATTTTTTTCCTCATGTGTCTTTGGCCCCTTCACCACCTAGTCATCGGAGATGTGTCCAAGTTACTATTTTTGAATCTACTCAGTACTCATGTTGACTCGTCAAATTAGATGTTTTTTGCGTTCAATTTGACGAGGAATATCATGGGAATGCGGGATGATATTTGACCATATCTTCATCTGAATGTCGATTTCTACATATAAATTCATAATTCATCTAAATGTCGACTACATTATGTTGGTGATGGTTCGAATCCCCCCATTGTAATCCTTTCCCATTTTCTCTTCCCCTAGCGGTATGTAATAATAATTTTTTTTAAAAATCCAAAAACCAAAACATTTATACGTCAATTTCTAACAAGTTTCTGGCTCCAAGATGTGATGTGTGAGGTAGGCGCATTACAAATTGAAATTTAGAGGCAAACAATACCAAATTGGAAGGGGGCGGCTCTATGTCGGACATTTGAGTTTGTGCACCAACTGGAGTTGGGCCAAAATCTCACAAGGCACGTTTTCTTCAATATCCAAAAAAAATTGCTAGCAATAAGATTTTGTGTATTTGTGGCATTTTGACTTCTATAAAGATTTTTCTTGCGAATTAGTACTACATAACTATGCCGAACAAGGCATAACGGAAAAATATTTTGTATTTTAAAAGTATTTTGTGTTATTTTCCCCTTTTTGTTTTCTAAAATAAAAGTACTAGGGTTATTACATAGGTGATTTACAGGAATGGACTCAATAGGCCCTGCCTTGAACTTTTGTCCCCATTAAATAGACTCGTCAATATAGGTTTGGCCCGCTGTGCTTGCCCTATCTAACTCTCTATTTAATTGGAAAAGAATATGGTGTGGCCATCAGTGAAAAGAAAAGACAAATGACTGGAAATAACCTTTAGGCCCAAAATAAAGACAAGTTGTAATCCACCAACTTAAAAGTCTGAATAGAAGGAATTAAAAAAGTGAAACTTACACAAATGACTATAGTTTAAGAGTTTTAAATTTGTCATAACTATATTTTCAATATTTACAGGGCGTAACTGCTTTTTAGTTGCTACAGCCTCACTGTATTCATAAAAGCGTCGTTGTATTCATAAAACGTCCTCGTTGTATTCATGAATACATCGAGTAAAAATCTGCACAGTAAAGTGTATTCAAAACAGAAAAAACTCCTTCAAAATACAAAATACAACCAAAAATTGAATACAAGAAATAAAATACACCCCAATAGATTGGATTTTACACAAAAATATAACAAATACACTAAAAGACGAATATAAGAAATAAAATACATAACGAAAAATTGGATTTTACACTAAAAACACTTCAAATTGATTGTATTCATTTGTATACACTCAAAACTGAATACAAGAAATAACATACATAACGAAAAATTGAATTTTAAACTAAAAAAAATGAATACATTTCAAAATTACTGTATTCATTTATATATAAAAAGATCTCCTTCGAAATACAGACGAATAAAATGTATTTTCTTATCAAATCTGAAAAATGAAATACACACCGATAGAGAGATTGATGAAACTCTGAATGCCTAGCTTCTTAAATAGATTTGTCTCATCAATGGTGCATCCAACATTCTGGTCAACTCCACTCCATTTCGATACCTTTTGTTGCAGTGATTGCATTTTTCTTTTCTTGCTTCACTCTTTGTTCGAAATGGCTGCACTACTGCTGAAAGACTTGAAGGTGAATAAGAGTTATTTATGGGCTTGTGGTAGGAGGGATTTCTGATGAAACTCAGTTATGGACGGAGAGAGAGGTGATCGGCACCGGAGAAGCTCAAATCTGGACGGAGAGAGAGGTGACTGACACCAGCGAAACTCAGATCTGGACGGAGAGAGAGGTGACCGGCGAAGCTCAGATCTGACGGTGGTCGTCGCTGCTCCAGCAATGACGACAGTGGGGGATGGCGGCTGTGAGAGGGACAGAGAGAGAGGTGAGCGAAAAGAGAAGAGGGATAAATACAAGCTATAAACCTAATGTGTTTTGGTATAATTATGAATGATAATTAACATATAAATTTTAGCTATGGGATGTAATTAAAATAAACTATAGTTACTAAATATAATTAGGTACTAATAGTTACTGAGTCATATAAATTTTCCTTAAAAAAGGATTCATCGGCCCCTTTTCAAATGTCCAGTTCTCTTCTGTGGATCCGTTTTGGCAATCTTAACTATTTTTTTCTTCCATAAAAATAGTTTTAGTACTCCAAATGCTGAATTTCGTTTGCATAATCGTTGCAAATAGAATTTTAATAATTAAGTCTAAATAAAATATAAATTGAAATACTTCAAAACATATAAATTCAAGTGGACTATGTTCCTTCAAAAAATATTTCTAAAATATGTATAATATTTTTTATAATATGTGCATAATTAGTAAGTATACGTTGATTGTATATTTATTATACAGTAATTATATAGAAATATATAACAATGATACATTTTTTTATATTTATAAGTTAGTACATTGTTCTGTGGATATTTAATAAACTTTTCCGACAACACGGTGTTACGTAACATCGCTCCGACTAACGGGCATCCGCATTGGTGGTGCCCCGTCGTCTTCAAGTTGTGGGTCTGCCTCTCTACATCATATATGAGCATGCATCATATATGATGTAGATAACTTTATCAATAAGTCATACGTTAGGTTAGCTTTACGGGTGCAACCTTTCAACAACAACTTGTTGCCCCATAAGGAAGAAGAAAACAGAAAGAATTGAATAGAATTATCTTTTTGTCCCAAATTATTTATCGTAGTTATTAAAAATATTTTTTCAAATTATTTATCATTTCAAAAGTTTAAGGTATCATTAATTATGTTTTCTCTATTTTAAGTTTTGTCATTAATGAAGATGACATATGACTATAACAGACATTTAAATGGAGAAAGATTATAACTTAGACATAAATACGAGTAAAGTAGGTTAAATAGTAATCTTAATTAATATTTTTTAAGGGCAGATTAAACTAAAAAATAATAAATAATTTGAGAACGAGGCAGTATACACGAAGCTCCGTTGTACTGTGCCAGTGAGCCGCGGTGGCCTGCGCATGCTTGAGGAGGGAGTTTGGCTATAGCTGATACACGTCCTTCCACAAATTCCACATTTTCTTTGAAATAATTCTTCACTTTTCAATCAATTGGCTGTAAAACAGGCCAACAGAAAGATATCGTTACAACAACTCATTTTTTCAGATATGTTGCTTGAAGTTTCCCTTGATTTTATTGTAAAACGAAATCAAATAAAAAGGTACTCCCTCGCACTCTATTTTTTTGTTCTTGGAAAAGAATATTACATATTATAAAATTAAATTATTTCTAAGTATAGAAATGTGATATTTTTTTTGGAACAGACCAAAAAGAAAAATGTGTCAAGACAGAGGGAGTATGTTTTTATATTTATAGATAATTGACTTTAGATTTTTAACTTTATTCTTTAATAACACAATTTTTTGGCCACATAAGTATCAAAGCTATAAACCTAATGTATTTTGGTATAATTATGGATGATAATTAACATATAATTTTTAGCTATGTAATGTAATTAAAATAAACTATAGTTACTAAATATAATTAGATACTAATAGTTAGTGATGCCAAGTAAATTTTCCTTAAAAAAGGGATTCATCGGCCCCTTTTCAAATGTCCAGTTCTCTTCGGTGGATCGGTTTTGTCAATCTTAACTATATTTTTCTTCCATAAAAAATAGTTTTAGTGTTCCAAATGCTGAATTTCGTTTGCATAATCGTTGCAAATAGAATTTTAATAATTAAGTCGAAATAAAATATAAATTGAAATATTTCAAAACATATAAATTCAAGTGGACTATGTTCCTTCAAAAAATATTTCTAAAATATGTATAATATTTTTTATAATATGTGCATAATTAGTAAGTATACGTTGATTGTATATTTATTATACAGTAATTATATAGAAATATATAACAATGATACATTTTTTGATATTTATAAGTTAGTGCATTGTTCTGTGAATGTATAATAAACTTTTTCGACAACACGGTGTTACGTAACATCGCTCCGACTAACGGGCATCTGCATTGGTGGTGTCCCAGTCGTCTTTAAGTTGTGGGTCTGCCTCTGTCCTTATGGAATAATTGATTTCATATTACATCGGAGACTGAAGAAGGAGAAGGGAAAAAGATGATAATGAGAATATAACTGAATAAACGCATAGTATGGTAATACGCATATTATGGTAAGTGTACACTACTAATTAGACTACAACATTAATTACATATTTATAAAGGAGAAGGAGAAGACCCACGGCTGGGCAGTAATAGGGATTCTAACAATATACATAATATACACATGTATATTGTGTATATATTATGTATGTTTAACACACCCCCGCAGTCATAGCGGGCGGTCTTCGAACGCTGAGATTGTCCCTAAAATCTTCAAAAAGTATCGAGGGAAGACCCTTCGTAAAGATGTCGGCAATTTGATACCTGGACGGGACATGGCAGACGTGAATGTGCTCACAAGCAACCTTTTCATGGACAAAGTGAATGTTCATCTCGATATGTTTAGTGCGCTCTCGATATGTTTAGTGCGCTGGTACTGAACCGGATTACCAGAAAGGTAGATGGCACTAATATTATCACAATAAACTAAGGTTGCTTTTTGAATAGGACAATGAAGCTGTAACAACAAATTACGTAACCAACATGATTCACAAATCACATTAGAGACCCCTCGATACTCGGTCGCTGCACTGGAACGGGATATAGTCGGCTGACGTTTCGCAGACCATGAGACCAAGTTATTACCAAGAAACATACAATAGTCAGACGTAGACCATCTGGTATCCGGACAGCCACCCCAATCAGCATCTGTATATGAGACAAGTGTTGTCATTAATGACGGATATAGATGCAAGCCATAGTCAAGTGTACCCCTGAATAAACTGAAGGATTCGTTTAAGCGCATTCATGTGCTCAACTCAGGGATCATGCATAAACAAACACACATGTTGTACGATATATGTAATATCGGGTCTCGTAAATGTGAGATACTGAAGGGCCCATGCAAGACTGCGATAGCGGGTCGGATCCTCGTATGGTGCGCCGGCGGCAGCCCCATGTTTGGGCTTAGTATCAACGGGAGTGGAAGTGGACTTACAAGATGACATTCCAGCCCTCTCAATGATCTCAACTGCATACTTCTGCTGGGATAAGAACAACCCACTTGTATGACGAGTAACAACAATCCCCAAAACATAACTCAAGGGCCCCAAGTCTTTCATAGCAAACTCAGAGCTGAGCATTGTCATGATAAATTGGCGTAAGGTATCGGAAGAAGCAATCAAAATAATATCATCCACATATAACAGAATATAGGCAAAGGACGAATTACGACGATAAATGAACAAGGAATTATCCAACCTGCTGTGAGTGAACCTAATAATCGAAACATAGTCGGCAAACCGCGTATACCAGGCCCATGGAGAATGATTAAGTCCATATAAGGACTTCTTCAACAAACAGACATGATGAGGATGTTTGGGATCCCTAAATTCCAAAGGCTGATGCATATAGAATGTTTCCTTGAGACACCATGTAGGAAAACATTTTTTACATCTAACTGATGAATAGGACATGCTTTCGAAAGAGCCAAGCTAAGCACAATGCGAATGGTAGCCGGCTTGACCACCGGACTAAATGTCTCACCACAATCCACACCAACCTGCTGAGTCTTACCATCACCCACAAGCCGCGCCTTATGTCAGCCAAATGAGCCATCTGAATTTTACTTATGAGCAAAAATCCACATAGACCTAATAATATTAATACCAGATGGATGGGGTACCAACTCTCACGTCTTATTATCAATAAGAGCATTATATTCATCACTCATAGCAATTTTTCAATTCGGGTCATTTAATGCAGACACATGATTATGGGTAAGGGTGATTTAAGAACATTAGAATGTAAATTAAAATGTCTTTTTGGTTTAAAAATCCCCCGTTGACTACGGGTGACTGGTCTATGACTCGGGGTATAGGCGGATTGATTTTGGAAATTTTCGGGACTCGGGACGAACTAGCCAGCAGGCAAATCGGGAACTGGGCCAACACCTGACCCAGAAACAGTACCCGGAACTGGACCAAAACTGGGTAGAGTGGATGACCGAGTTGCTGGACCCAAATTTGAAGACGACACCGTTTGGGGAGGACCAGTGGGCACGCTGGCGGAGTTAGGATGCGGGACACGTCCGCAAAATAGTGAATAAGTTTCGGGGAAAGACCATCATCCAAAAAATTATATGAACTAGGCCCGAGATTACTAACTTTAGCAAACGGAAACTGGGATTCATCAAAAATGACATGGCGATTAATGATGATTTTATTAGAGGATAAATCAAAATATTTATAACCACGATGATTAGACGAAAAACCCAAAAATACACACAGAGTAGACCGGGCCTGAAGTTTGTTAATTGTGGTGGATGGAAATAATGGATAACACAAGAACCCAAAGACCATAAGATGGGAATACGAAGGTGTTTTATTATATAAAATTTATAGGGGGGAAGAATATGTCAAATCTTTGGATGGAAGAATGTTAAAGAGATATGTAGCCATTTGTAGAGCATGATGCCAAAAAGACGGGGGTACGGAAGCATGAATCAATAAAGTTCGGACAATGTTATTTATGGTACGAATTTTGCATTCGGCTTTCCAATTTTGTGAAGACGTATGAGGACAAGAAAAATGAAAATTGATCACATTATTAGCACAGAATTCCCGAAACACCTAATTATCATATTCTTTACCATTATCACACTGAATATTTTTGATTTCCCGTTCGAATTGGGTTCTAATGAATGCTCTAAATTTCAAGAAGATGGAAAAAACTTGAGATTTTTTCGCTATTGGAAAAGTCCATAAAACATAGAATAATCATCCAAAAAAAAGAACATAATACAAATGACCCAAAGAACTAAGAACATGAGACGTCCATAAGTCGCTATGAATAATATTTTTATGACATTAAAGTATGAGAATTTGAGTCTACGAATGGCAACCGAACAATTTTTCCTAAAGAACAAGACTGACATGTTGCTGGAAGTTTCCCTTGATTTTATTGTAAAAATAAATCAAATAAAAAGATACTCCATCACACTCTATTTTATTTATGTGATACTTTTATTTTTGAATTTGTTCCAAGAAAAGAATATTACTTCTCTCGTCTCAATTTATGTGACACTATTTGACTTGACACGGGGTTTAAGAAATAAAATCATATCATAAAGTTAAATTATTTCTAAATATAGAAATGTGATATTCTTTTTGGAACAGACCAAAAAGAAAATAGTGTCACATAAATTGAGACAGAGCGAGTATGTTTTTATATTTATAGATAATTGACTTTAGATTTTTAACTTTATTCTTTAATAACACAATTTTATGGCCACATAAGTATCAAAGCTATAAACCTACTGTATTTTGATATAATTATGGATGATAATTAACATATAATTTTTAGCTATGGAATGTAATTAAAATAAACTATAGTTACTAAATATAATTAGGTACTAAAAAAGGACTCATCGCCCCCTTTTCAAATTTCCAATTCTCTTCGGTGGATCCGTTTTGGCAATTTTAACTATTTGTTTCTTCCATAAAAAATAGTTCTAGTATTCCAAATGCTGAATTTCGTTTGGATAATCGTTGCAAATAGAATTTTAATAGTTAAGTCTAAATAAAATATAAATTTAAATACTTCAAAACATATAAATTCAAGTGGACTATGTTCCTTCAAAAAATATTTCTAAAACATGTATAATATGTGTATAATATTTTATATAATATATGTATAATTAGTAAGTATACGTTGATTGTATATTATTATACAGTATTTATATAAAAATATATAACAATGATACATTTTTTGATATTTATAAGTTAGTGCATTGTTCTATGGATGTTTAATAAACTTTTCCGACAAGGCGGTATTACGTAACATCGCTCCGACTAACGGACATCCGCATTGGCAGTTCCCCGTCATCTTCAAGTTGTGGGTTTGCCTCTGTCCTTACGGATTAATTGATTTTGTAATACATCAGAGACTGAAGAAGGTGAAGGGAAACGGATGATAATGAGAATATAATTGAATAAACGCCTAGTAAGTGAAAGATTTTCACTGGTATGGTAAGTCTTGGTAGAAAAACAGAACATTTAGGTTTAGGATAACTTCTTTTTTATCACAAATTATTATTAAACCTGTTGAAATAGAAGTAATACACAATTCGTTCAATTTATGTATGTATTTTCAATTGATAGGAAATTTAAGAACGAAATTTCCTCCGAAATTAATTAACATGCTAAATATTTATGTGAATACAAAATTTGTCTTTAATTAAGATTAGAAAAATTAAATTAAATTATTATTAAATATAAAATTTTATCATTCTTAATTAAAATATAAAATATTTCTAATTAAAATTTGTCTTCAACGACAACTTCTCGCCGCATAATGAACAAGAAAACAGAAAGAATTGAATAGAAAACTTTTTTTTGTTTGAAATTATTTGTCGTGATTATTAAAAGTATTTTTTTAAAATTATTTATCACTTTAAAAATTCAAGGTATCATTAATTATGTTTTATCTATTTTACCGTTTGTAATTAATGAAGATGACACATAACTAGAACAAACATTTAAATGAAGAGAGATTATAACTTAGGATAAAGTAGATTAAATAGTCCACTTAATTAATATTTTTTAAGGGGCCGTTAAACTAGAAAATGATAAATAATTTGAGAACCAGGCGGTATACGAAGCTCTGCTGTACTGTGCCAGTGAGCCACAGCGGCCTGTGCATGCTTGAGGAGGGAGTTAGGCTACAGCTGATACACGTCCTTCCCATAAATTCCACATTTTCTTTGAAATAATTCATCACTTTTCAATCCGTTGGCTGTAAAACAGGCCAACTCCAAAGGTGTTGTTATTGACCCAACAGAAAGATATCGTTACAACAAATCATTTTTTTCCAGATATGTTGCTTGAAGTTTCCCTTGATTTTATTGTAAAAAGAAATCAAATAAAAAGGTACTCCCTCGCACTCTATTTTATTTATGTGATATTTGTTTTTTGAATTTGTTCCGGGAAAAGAATATTATCTTTCCGTCTCAATTTATGTGACACCATTTGACTTGGCACAGAGTTTAAAAAAGAAAAAAAGACTTTTTAAATGTGTAGTTCAAAACAAGTCTTATATAAATGTATGACTGTTAAATGTGATATTATTTTTGGAACAGACAAAAAAAAATGATGTCACCTAAATTGAAATAAAAAGAGTATCTTTTTATATTTATAGATAATTAACTTTAGACTTTTAACTTTATTCTTTAGTAACACTTTATGGCCACATAAGTATCAAAGAATATTTAAAATCAAATGAAATGTATTTCATTTCTTAAACTATGTGTCAATCAAATAAAATGAAACAAAGGCGTTCTGTCGACAGACACAACATCTACATGTGACCTCCACAAAGGCGTCCTGTTCCTCCCACAAAACCTGTTAGTCTCTAACATGGTTCTTGATATGTATCGATGGAAAATATGTTCAATTTGATTGACCCTTCGACCACGAAAGATCGTCCTTTGTACTGCCTAAACATTTCTCCAAGGGTCAATCCAATTCTGTTTCCTTGATTTCTTCCTACCTATCTTATTGAAGTTCTCATTTGTTAAACTACACTGTATATACGGCCACCAATATTTTCTTTCATCATTTTTCTCGATCCATCTACTGCTGTATCTGGTCACATTCACAAAAAAAGAAACAAAGCTCAACGACAACCATCCCAACACAATCACACCTACTTCATTCTTACCTATATATGTTTGCTAATTATTGTTTAGAAGGTTAGCTTTGCGCAAGCATGCATGATTGCATGGCGATAATAACATGCATTACTATTAGTTCTACATTAATCATAAAAAGGGAAAGAAAAAACCAAGGGTTTTCACGTTATCAAGATAGAAGTTGTGGTTAATAAAAATACATAGGACGAGATAAAATATACTCCTTCCTAATTTATGTACCACTCTTTTTTTTTCTTTCTAATAAGCCTAAACAGAATGATACCTTATATTTAGTATTCACTCCGTCGTTTCAATTTATATGATAGTTTCTTTGACTCAATTTTAAACATAGATTCTTCAATTGTTTTATAATAAAATTTACACATTTGAAAACTATATATAAAATACTATAAGTCGGCATATTTATTATGAAAAGAGATGGAGAAAATTGTAGTTAAAAAAAAGTTATTTGACTCCCAAGGTCAATCCTCCTATAAATTGGGAAGGAGAGAGAAATAAATTAATTTAAAATACTCATTTTACTTTTAAGGAGATGATTTATAATCACATAAATATCTAATACTTATTTTAGCCCATATATTTCATAATTCTTTCTTTATTTCTTAATATTCATGTCTAATCAAATACCATACATAAATTGAGCCGGGTGTGTAAATAGAATTCGAAAAATGACAGAGAATATTGTGTGTTGTCTTTTATATGTTCGTAAACAGGACATTTTTGCTTCAAAAGGTGGAATCTCCCACCCCAGGAGCCCCCACACCCCGATCCGACAGGTCTGTGAAGGAGGTAAATCATGGTGACTCAATTGATTTCAAAGGTTAGACCAGTACCACGCTGCGCACAAGGGGTCCTCCTTTATTTCAAGAAGAAACCCCCACACTGCCGCTGACGGGATTCGATCCTTGGTCTTTGCTCTAAATATCCCCCTTGAAACCAATTGAGCTGCCCATGCGGACAAACTGTGGTAGGGTAAACTTTTTAAAGTGACTGGTCCCACCGCATTACGGCCCCATACTCCAGAAAACCCCACCTCCGGCCTGGCCCTACGGATTAGTATACACCGCTTGGCCCTACGCGTATGGAGAGATTTTTTTTGGGGGAACACAATTCTACTCTCGCTGATCAGAGGACTCGAACACGGAACCTTAGACAGCAATACCCTAATGTATTAGCCACTGGCCAAACACTTTGGATGTAAACAGGACATTTTTAATGTCGTCAGTTTTATATATATATACACACACGCTATTTCTAGTGCTACGTCCTACAGAAATCGAATAAGTTGCCTAGATAAAATTTAATATTATAGTCTAGACTCTAGTCCCATCATAGAATAGTTTATTTGTGTGGCAGGTAAATATAGTCAAGACGAAGAAACACTAAAATCTTAGTCCCCTAATCTATCTAATTCCTTATTATTTTGTTTCAAAAAAAATAACACATACTATATCTGAAAATAATTTAATTTTAATCTAACAATTTTACTGTTAATGAGAATTTCACTTTAAACTTTTTATTTTATTCTTAAAAAAAGCTTTTATGATTACACATATTACGATATATTTAAGATCACAAATTTAAATGACTTTCATTTTTTAAAAGAAATTCCTAACAAATCATATAAATCGGAATGAAGGAAGTATACTTTCCTAATTAAACTTACACTGATAGAGAATTGATGGCTGAACAGAGATTTGACGATCCTTGGCTCTAGGGTCATCTACTCACTTAGTAGATTATGCACGTGTAAAGAAACAAACCTCCAACATGCGGAACTCTAGTGTTTAAGTCATTAAACATGGGTGGACGCAACATCCCACCAAAGACAAATTTCCAACAACAACAAGCAAATGGCTTACATATAATATGGTCATGAGTCTATTTTTGACTCAGAAGAAAGCTCTCCAATTTAATCTCAACGTCCATAAAAAGCGGAACTAGGTTATAATTATTAAATAAGTTGAATTATTGTTAGTAGTTTTATAAATTGGCAAAATCATAGTACGTGGAAGCATTGGTGAAACGTGGCTAGAAAAGTTTGTGCCACGTTTGAGCTTGCTTTGAATCCTTTGCGATTAACTTGCAAAGAAAATCTTACGTGAGTTAAGATCTTCCAAAGATGTAGGGACAAATATTATATACAGAATGAGCATAAACTTTTCGTAGCCGTTTTTCTATCCACGTGGAACAAAGAACAATTATAAGATACTTCCTCTCTGCTTGATCATTTACATATTTTTAAGAGAATATTAACTTCTATACAAAAATAAATAATTTGACTAAAATGTTTCTAATTAAATAGATATTGCGATTTGATTACCTAACATTTAATAAGGGCATATTTAGAAAAATAAAGTTAATTTTTTTATTTGGTAAACGAACACTTTTTCTGACTCAAAAAATAAAGGCTAAGTGAACACTCTTTTTTATCCGGAGGGAGCACTTATTAGAAATTATGAAACATATGGTAAGAATTACTCTCTCCATTCACTTTTACATGTCCGGTTTAGACTTAATACATTCTTTAAGAAATAATAATTGAGATGAGTAATTTATTATAATATTCATATTAATTGATATTTAGTTTTACGTCTTGAAAATAATTTGGGGAATGAGTAATTAATGTTAAGGATCGGTCCTTTCCCGGACCCCGCGCATAGCGTAAGCTTAGTGCACCGGACTGCCCTTTTTAAGTAATTAATGTTAAGGATAAAACATGAAAAAATTATGTTTCTCTTGATATGTTAAAAGTGACGAGTAGAAGTGAAAATATATTTTTAGTATAGTGAACAAATAAAAGTCACCAGAGGGAGTAATTCATAACCCGAAGAAAATAATACTCCCTTCTTCCATGTTTACTTGTTCATGTTTGACTTAATACACCTCTTAAGAAGCAATAAATAAAATGATAATTAATTTATTTTCTTATAATTCTCATTCGTAGTGCATCAATTTTTGATGTATTGTTTCTTGCAGGGATAAAAAGAAGATCAAATGTTTGTACACATGGAAAGAAGACTAAAACTGACTATCGGGAGATCATTTGAGGAGAAGGACAGCGGTCTTATCATCACTGGCCACTTGACATGAATATCCTTTTTGGTAATGTTTTTTTTTTCATTGAAATAGTTTAAAATTAGTACTTTTTAAATTTAACTTTGCAAAAAGAAAAATCACTCTCCTTTTCAGCAAATACAAGGTATCTAATTTTTTTATAATTGAAATATTTAAATGATTTAATTTTATTTATACTGATTGTTTGTTTGCTCTTTTTGATTTTTTTTGGGCTTGATCTCCTTTTTGTTTATTATTTTAGCTAGGTAACTAATTATTTTTCTTTTTTTTTTGATAGGTGGTTAGAGATGTGAAAACTATCAAAGAATAGGAATGTTGAAAAAAATATCTACAAAAAATAGTTAATTATTTATTTTACCTCCATTAATTTTGCATGCTAGAAGGTTCTATTTCAGGTCATTCCAAATAAAGGAAGCTTGAAGAATCTCGGGTCTATTATCCAAGGGAATTGAGAGATTGATGACGATGTCACACATCGTATTGGTGCAGGGTGGATGAAATGGAGGCTCGCATCTGCAGTCTTGTGCGATAAAAATGTGTCACCGAAACATAAAGACAAGTTCTATAGGGTGGTGGTTAGACCAACTATGTTGAATGGGGCGGAGTGTTGGCCAGTAAAGACTTCGCACATCCAAAAGATGAAAGTTGTGGAGATGAGGATGCTGAGATGGATGTGTGGGCATACAAGAAGGGATATGATTAGAAATGATGATATCCGGAACAAAGTGGAAGTGGCCTCGGTGGAGGATAAGATGCGAGAAGCGAGGTTGAGATGGTTCGGGTATGTGCAGAGGAGAGGCAAAAATATTCCAATGCGAAGGTGTGAGAGGTGGCTATGGACTGGTTTAGGAGGGGTAGAGGTAGGCCGAAGAAGTATTGGGGAGAGGTGATTAGACGGGATATGGCGCAGGTGCAACTCACTAAGGACATAACCATAGATAGGGGGTTGTGGAGGACACAAATTAGGGTAGAAGTATAGTAGGTAGTTGAGCGTAGTACTACTTACTCTTACATACCGGTAGTTGTAGTGTTATTATTGTAGCCCTGCTTAGCCTATCTTACTAGTAGGCGCAGTATTGTTTCATAGTCTCATGTCCTTAGATTTCTGCTGTTGTATGTTCTTTCGTGTACTTTGTTTATCTTATTTACCAGCATTAGTTATTGCTTCTTTTTTCAGAATGCTTTATCATGGCTTATTCGTTTTTGTTACTCTCATTTTCATTTTGCTTTAAATTTCTTGTTCGGGTCTGACCGTTTCTCTTGCTTTGCTTGTGCTTATGCTTTGTCTTGAGCCGATGGTCTTTCGGAAACAACCTCTCTACTTACCAAGGTAGAGGTAAGGTCTACATACACTCTACCCTTCCTAGACCTCACGTTATGAGACTTCACTAGGTATGATGATGAATATTCAACTAAAAATTGAATTGAATGTTTTTATTTGTATGGTTATTAATAGTTATATATATATGAAGTATACAAAAAAATTAGTTTTAATTTTACTTTTATTGGAAAGATACATTTAATTTCTATTATATAAAAGCATAAGTTCTAAATAACAAAAATATATGAATTAGCTAATGAACCAACATCAAATGGATGTTACTGAAAGAAATAATCCCCTTGATTATTTTCATTAATTGAAAGGTATTTATACAAGTTACAAAATAGGAGAATCCTATTCCTAAAACCTTATTCTACCATAATTCTAACTATACAAATTATGGTAAGTGTATCATCCTAATTTAGGTAACAAATACACTACAATATACATCAACTATATATACCATATATACAAGATTACATAAATGTAATCTGCCCGTGACAGGCTGATTTGCTGGACTTCCGTGGGTGATGGCCCAAGACTAGGCCGTGACTACTGCTCTACTGTTTTGGATATTCCCGTGATATACACCTCTGTATATCACGTGTATATCACGGGTATATATACCTTGTTTAACACACCGCCGCAGTCATAGCGGGCGGTCTTCGAACGCTGAGACTGTCCCTGAAATCTTCAAAAAGGACCGTAGGTAGACCCTTTGTAAAGATGTCTGCAACTTGATAACGAGACGAGACATGGCATACGCGAACGTGACCCTTAGCAACTTTTTCACGGACAAAGTGAATGTCCATTTTGATATACTTAGTGCGTTGGTGCTGGACCGGGTTACCTGAAAGGTAGATGGCACTAATGTTATCGCAATATACCAAGGTTGCTTTCTGAATGGGACAATGAAGCTCCAAAAGCAAATTACGTAGACAACATGATTCGGAGACCACATTCGCTACCCCTCGATATTCGGCCTCTGCACTTAAGCGTGATAGAGTTGCCTGACGCTTTGCCGACCAGGAGACCAAGTTGTTGCCAAGAAACATACAGTAGCCAGACGTCGACCGTCTGGTGTCGGGACAACCACCCCAATCAGCATCTGTGTATGCGACAAGTGTTGATGTAGATGACGGATACATATGCAAACCATAGTCCAGTGACCCCTGAATATACCGAATGATGCGTTTGATTGCATTCATGTGCTCAACTCTGGGATCATGCATGAATAAACACACTTACTGAACCGCATACATAATATCCGATCTGGTAAAGGTAAGATACTGGAGGGCCCCTGCAAGACTGCGATAGCGGGTCGGATCCTCATAAGGGACGCCGGCCGCGGCCCCAAGCTTGGGGTTAGCATCAACTGGAGTGGAAGTGGACTTACAGGAGGACGTCCCGGCTCTTTCGATGATCTCAGCTGCATACTTTCGTTGAGACAAAAACAAACCATCTGAGTGACGCTTGATGGCAATCCCCAAAAAGTAACTCAAGGGCCCTAAGTCTTTCATAGCAAACTCAGAATTGAGCATGACCACGATGGACTGGCGTAAGGCATCGGAAGATACAGTCAGAATGATATCATCTACATACAACATAATGTAGGCCACAGACGAACCACGACGGTAGATGAACAAGGAATTATCTGACCTGCTGTGAGTGAACCCAATAGTCGATACAAAGTCAGCAAACCTCTTATAACAGGCCCGTGGAGACTGCTTAAGCCCATATAAGGACTTCTTCAACAAACAGACATGATGAGGACGATTGGGATCCCTGAAACCCAACGGCTGATGCATATAGACTGTTTCTTTGAGATCACCATGTAGGAAAGCATTCTTGACATCCAACTGATGAATAGGCCAAGTGTTTGACAGAGCCAAGCTAAGCACAGTGCGAATGGTAGCCGATTTGACCACCGGACTAAACGTCTCACCACAATCTATCCCAACCTGCTTAGTCTTACCATCACCCACAAGCCTCGCCTTATGCCGAGCAAATGACCTATCTGAATTCTCCTTATGTGCAAAAATCTGCATAGACATGATAACATTAATACCAGATGGATGGGGTACCAACTCCCACGTCTTATTATCAATATGAGCATTATATTCATCGGTCATAGCAATTTTCCAATTCGGGTCGTTTAAGGCGGACACATGATTACGGGGCAAGGGGGATTTAGAGACATTAGAATGTAAATTAAAATGTCTTTTAGGTGTAAAAATACGCCGCTGACTACGAGTGACCGATATATGACTCGAGGAAGAATTTAGTAAATTTTGGGAATTTGCTGGGCTCGAGACGGACTGGACAGCAGGCAGTGGGCCTGCTGGCCCAAATCGAGAATTGGGGCTGAAGCTGGAACAGTTCCAGAATTGTGTTGGACTGGCCCAATCGCTGGAACTGTTCCAGCTACTGGAATTGGTGACGGAACAGTGGGTCCAGCGGGCAGTGGGCCCGCTGGAGGATTTTGGGTGCGGGACATGTCCGAAAAATGATGAGTAATATACAGAGATATACCATCATCCAAAAAATTATACGAACTAGGCTCGGGAGTAAGGACTTTAGTAAATGGAAATTGAGTTTCATTAAATTACATGGCGATTAATGATGATTTTCTTGGAGGATAAATCAAAGCATTTATAACCACGATGATTAGACGGATAACCCAAAAACACACACGGAGTAGACCGGGCCTGAAGTTTGTTAATTGTGGTAGATGGGAATAATGGATAACACAAGCACCCAAAAACCCAAAGATGAGAATAAGAAGGATTCTTATTATATAAGATTTGGAGGGGGGATGAATATGTCAGACCTTTGGAAGGAATTATGTTTAGGAGATATGTTACCATTTGTAGAGCATGATGCCAAAAATATGGGGGTACGGAGGCATGAAGTAAGAGGGTGCGGACAATGTTATTTATGGAACGAATTTTGCGTTCGACTTTTCCATTTTGAGAAGATGTATGAGGGCATGAAAAATGAAAATTGATCCCATTATTATCACAGAACTCCCGAAACACCCTATTGTCATACTATTTCCCATTATCACACTGAATATTTTTTATTTCTCTTTCGAATTGTGTTCTAATGAATGCTCTAAATTTTATGAAGACAGAAAACACTTGAGATTTATTGGCAATTGGAAATTTCCACAAAAATTTAGAATAATCATCCAAAAAAAGAACATAATATCGATGACCTAACGAACTTAGAACATGAGACGTCCATAGGTCGCTATGACTAATATCAAATGGCATTAAAGTATGAGAATTTGAGTCCACAAATAGCAACTTTACAATTTTCCTAATGAACAAGATTGACAATTTTGAGTACGACTCGTACCCTTATAAGAAATAAAGTTATTTTTATCTAAAACTGATAAAATAGAAGATCCCGGATGACCAAGGCGAGCATGCCACAAGGAAGGAGAAATGGCTGCTTGACTCGATGGACTGAAATTGGGTGTGATAGGATACAGATCTCCCCTACTATCACACCTCATGAGAGGACTCCCCGTCTTGAAATCCTTCACAGAAAAACCAAAAGGATCAGATTCAACAGAAACGGAATTGTCAGTGGTGAACTTGCGGACACACACTAAGTTTTTAATCAATTTGGGGGCATGTGAAGTATTTTTCAAAATAAGGGGTGGATTGGGGGGAGACAACGTTTTATTACCATAACCCTTAATTGGAATAGAGTTACCATTTTCGACAATTATACCACGAGGGTTGCTCAAATTGGAATAAGACGAGAGATTACCTTGATCGGAGGTCATGTGTGTCGTTGCACCAGTGTCCATGTACCAATTAGGATCCGGTTGCATTAACTCAAGTGTGTGCATTGCGGCCTCAATGTCGGTGGGAGTGGGGCCTGCTGCGTGGTGGGCTTGCGGAGGCCGGGGCCCAAGAATCCCAGAACTGGGCTGGGGACCGTAGCTGCTGGAACTTTCGTTCTCTGGGCCAGTGGCCAGGTGGGCCGCCACTGCTGATTGTTGGGCCTGAAAGGTTGGCCAGCCCACTAGCTGCTGGACACTGCTGGAGCATAAGGGCTGCTGGCCCACTGCCCCAGCCCCATTGCCATGGGCCCCACTGCTGGGACCAGTAGGGTGGTGGGCCACTATTCACTGGACGAGACCCACTTCCTGCTTGCTGACCACTAGAACCGCCGCGTTTGGCCCCGCGGTTTTTGTTATTATTATTACGATTATTTTTGCAGCCACCATGAGTACGATTTTGGCCCAAATTATCAACAAAACCTGAATAACTTGGGGAGGATGCCATCATGACGACGGGGCTTGCTCGGTAGCCGCCTTTTTAGCCAAACCGACTTCTTTCAAAGTAAGCATGGAGTGGGCATGATAAAAGGCGGGAAGAGGGTTGCTTTGACGAAGGAGAGTTCCAACGCCATTATAGGCCTCTGAAAGGCTGGCAACCAATTTTAGAACTAGACGATTATTTGTTACAGGTGCGCCAACATTACGGAGTTGATCCGCCAACTCCTTGAGTTTCTTGCAATATGCCGATATGTTTGGAAAGTCTTCCATGTGAACTAGAGAGAATTCCTGTTCGAGTGTGACAACACGTGAATGTTGGTTATCTTGGAATATGTCACGCAATCTATTCCAGGTAGCCATAGCCGTGGTATCTGGCTCAATAATCGTTTGTAAAAGGTCAACCGAAATAGTGGAATAGATCCATTGGAGAACGATAGCATCAAGCGTAATCCATAATTGAGGATCCTCCGCGGGAAGAGGTGTATCGAGAGGAATTATGTGATGGATAACTTGATGGGAGATAGCGTGAATTTTAAACAATTCTGCCCACGTCGCATATTAGACATTTTCCATTTCAAGTACAATAGAGATACTGTTCTTGACGTTAGAAACCATGAGGGCAGGATGATACTTGTTCTTAGACATATTGAAAGAACAAAGAAGGAGGGGAAATTTAAGAGAGGTTTTTGAGAGCGGAAGACGAAATTTGGGAGAGAAACCCGAGGGGGGGGTCTCTCGGCCGAGAGAGGGTACAAAAGTTGGGAGAGAAAACTTTTATTTAGACCTAGTCTCTTGATACCATGAAAGAAATAATCCCCTTGATTATTTTCATTAATTGAAAGGTATTTATACAAGTTACAAAATAGGAGAATCCTATTCCTAAAACCTTATTCTACCATAATTCTAACTATACAAATTATGGTAAGTGTATCATCCTAATTTAGGTAACAAATACACTACAATATACATCAAATATATATACCATATATACAAGATTACATAAATGTAATCTGCCCGTGATGGGCTGATTTGCTGGACTTCCGTGGGTGATGGCCCAAGACTGGGCCGTGACTGCTGCTCTACTATTTTGGATATTCCCGTGATATACACTTTTGTATATCACGTGTTTATCACGGGTATATATACCTTGTTTAACAGTTACGATTCTTTTCCATAGAAGAAAAGAATAGTATATCTAAAGTAATATTTGTTATCGACACTTCATCAGTTATGCCTACACTTAAGTTTGTGCGAGTTTTTTGTTTGTTCTTTTTTTTGTCTTCTTTTTTACCATTTTTTTTTTAAAATTTAACTCAGTCGTAATATTCAAAATACAAAAGTCACAATTGAGCAACCAACTATTTACCTTAAGTAGTAAAGGCGAACCAATAGTTATTTTCATTTTTCATTTGTTTGAAATTTCAAAAGTCTCTACTAAAGAAAAATTGGCTTATATTAAGAGCCAATATTTAAAACGTGACGAAAAATGCTTCACATGTTAACAAGTAACTAGGCCAGATCAACATTTTCGACATCCTATGTATTAACATTTGCACCCTTATAAGTTCAAATTAAATTGTGTATGTATACACATATGAAAGAAACCCCTTTTTTGGTATATCTTAAAATCATGGTAGATCATTTATAAAGGATTAAATGAAAAAGGCTACCTCTTAAGTTTGAATTGCCAGTTTTTACATTTTTTTTTGTTTCCATTCAAGTTAACAAATATTGATTTAAATGAATAATTTCAAATCAATCTCGATGTCTATCGCAAATTTTTTCAGTCAAAAGATTATATATAAATTATCTAAACTATCGTGAATTGAAAAATAAAAAAATATTTGATTAATAAATATTATCATTATTTTACAAAAATTACAACATCAATATTTGTTCGTGTTTTATATTTTCTTCATTGCCTAGCAAAGCGAGGCCAAGTACACTAGTGTGTATTAAATATGTGTTTTTGCTCCGAATAAATATCGCAATGCCCAAAAGATATACTGTGGCGAATTAGTTGTCACAAAAAGTGTATGTTTTGTGGTAACCTTTCGGCAGACTTATTCCTTTTGTTTTTCCAAAACTAAAAATATATAATTTCAAATCTTTAGATTACTTAAATAAATTGGTGTTAATCAATCTTGAACTTCGTTTACATATTGTTTCTCTACATTTTTCTTAATTATATATATTTTATTAAATTTACTTGTCACATATAATATTTAGTATCGGAAGTACATATCGTAAGTTTGCCGCTAAAAAAATTATAATGATAAGATTTGGGACTTTGTCGATGATAAGCTTCAGGTAAAAACACAGAAGGTCACTCAACAATTTTATCCTTAAAAAAGACTCATTTGGATGGCAATAAGAGTTTACTGTTACATGATAGATTCAAGTACAAATAGAGCTACCAGAATTGAATTATGAGATGTTCTATATGACATAGTGTCACGACCTAAAATCCGAAATGGTCATGAGGGAAGCTATCCTAATCAATAGGCGAACCCCAATTGAAAAGTAAGTCTCAAACTATAGATTTAAGTGCGAAAATTACAGAAAAACAACCCTACGTACTAAATATGCCTTAATAACATAAATACGAAGAAGTCTAAGTCAAACACCTTTCCAAGACCTGAAAGTCATAAGTACAAGAGCTATTAATCCATAATACAAGTCTTAAATTACTACATAACATTGTCCGAAATGGAGAAAAACAGAAAATAAATATAGAAAAGAAGTCCGGTGCTGTGGGACCATCATCAGCTCACCCTAGACTCCAAATTATGCTTCAGCGATAAGCAGAATCTCGTCCTCTACTTGTGCCCGGATCCGAACCTGCACACAAAAGGTGCAGCAAGTATAGAGTAAGTATGGAAAGTACGTGTACCCAACGGCATCATTGATTGGCCATAGACTATAGCGATGACAAGATAAGAATTTCAACAATTGAAGTAAAGAATCCACGACTAAGCCAAGTTATAAAGTTGTCACTTTCCAAGTATAGTCGTAAAGGTTCTACCTTTCTATCGATTAGGACAAGCATAGTGATAAAGATCCAATCTTTATCCTTATTCGAACAAGTACAATCATAAAGATTAAATCTTTCCATCAATTAAAACAAGTATTGTTATAAAGATTCGATCTTTTCATCATCTAAGGCCAGTTAAACTATAAAGATTTTGTCTTTTCATCATTTAAGGTCAATATAACTATAAAGATTCCATATTTTCCCCAATAAGAAAACATATGGCAAGAAATCAAGTCAACAAGTATGAATAACACGAAATGCAAGAGAAACGTATTTCTACACAATGGCCATATGCACCGGCATGACACGCTCTTTCAGTAGGCTGTGACCCATGAGGGACTCATGAGGTCCATATACCCACACGAAATACTAGATCCTCCAGTTCACATCGGGTATAAGCCAATAGGTTATCATATCATATACTATAACGACCCATTAGGTCAGTTTTCTTATTTTTCCAAAAATACCATTTCTCCTAGCTATGTTTTGATATTTCTGATGTACAAGAATGGTGACGCGATTTCTGAGGTGATCAAATGAAAATAAAGGAAGAAAACCTAAGATTGGAGTTTTGGAAGTTTTAAGTTTGAGTAGGGGTTGATTTTTGAGAAGACATGCTCGGAATCAAATACTGATGGTCAGTTAGCTCCGAAACGTGTCTTTTGTCTTTGGTGGATGGTTAGAATGAGTCCTGAGTCTTTTGAGAACGATTCAGGCAAGTTTATGGAATTTGAAAAGTTCTTAAGTTAATAAATGAGTTTTAGTTGACTAAAGTCAATATTAAGGTCATTTCTGTCTTTTTTAAAGTTTTTTCTATTCCATTAGGTCCGGAATGGTATATATTCGAGTCATTAGTTTGTTTCCAAGGGACTCGGGTGTTTTCAGACTCTTGGTTGAGATTTCTAGTAACTTGATGAAATAAGAGTTGACTAGAGTCAACATCGGGTCAAGACTATCTCGTATGAGTATTTTGAGTGCGAGAGCAAGTCCGTTGCATGTTTTAGGAGTGAGTTGCATATTTGGTTAATGTGTCCGGGATTCTCGGATGAGTCTCGGGGATTGATTTGAAATTTGAGTATATTCTTGAATTTCTTGTTTTGGGTGTTGCACACCTGCGCATTTAGGGCCGTACCTGTGCAAGGTGGGCCGTAGGTGCGAGCTAAAAGGAACCCAGGTCGCTCGCACCTGCGAGAAAAATGCCGCAGGGAAGTGATCACACCTGTGAGAGGTTGTCTGCACCTGCGAGCCTGAGATATATCATGGGCCTCGCACCTGAAAGTAACGGGTCGCCGGTGCAAAGCTCGCACCTGCGAGATCTCTGAAAATAGTGGATTAAAAATCCACTTCGACCTAGTTATTTCATAACTCATTTGTGGGACTTGAGAGCTCGGTTTGGGGAGATTTTTGAAGGATTTGCAAGACACAACTATTCATGGGTTTATGAACCTAAGATGGGAATTTGGGGATTCTTGATTTAAGTATGACCATTGATGTTAGATTTGAGTGATTCTTGGTTTATAGACTCCATAGATAATGGGTAAACTATTTTTGAAATAAATTCATGTTTTGCCCTTCGAGGCTTGGGATTCTATTTTGGTGACCTTTTGTGTCCGGAAGTTTTATATAGCATTATTGGTACCGATAGAATTGTGTATTAACGTAATATCTATATTTGAATAAATTGGCATCTTTCGGAGGCGTTGCGAAAGGGAGAAGCGCTATTGTGATCGTCGGACTCCTATTCTAGGCAAATTGAGATCTTGCACTTATTTTAAGCCTTATGGTTGGTCTAATGAACTAATTAAGAGGGTGAAATGGAGAAAATAAAGGGTCCCAATACTTGTGAGGTGATGAGCACTGTATCGGGTACTGGTGACATGTTATGGGTACTTGCGCTTTAAATTTGAATCTCAGGCTTTGTGCACTAGCTGATAGTGTAGTACGATTCTATGGATCTGTGATTGGAGTATGAAGTTCGTACTTGTGTCTTATGATTAATTGCTTGTCTTAACTATGATTATGTGTTTCCGTCACTCCTGCATACTCATTTAAAAGTGAAAAAGAAGCTAAAGATCGAGTCTTTATTGTGAAATGGATAAAGGTCAGATCTTTGTGACCTATATTGATTAAAGATTGAATCTTTATTGCATATTCTTGTTGGAAATTTGCCTTTGGCGGGAGTTGCGACCGACCAACTTTAACGGCTTAAACACTAGTGTAACGTATGTTGGAGAATCCGGTTCTTCACACATGCATGATCTACTAAGTACGTAGATAACCGTAGGGCCAAGAATTGTCAAATTTCATTGAGAAATGAAAGAGATATTGGTTCACGAAGTAAGGTGTTTGAAGCATGGAAAGTGTGGTATTGTGTGTAATTCTCCCTCATCGGTAGAGGAAGAAAGAATTGTTGTGTATATAAGATTCGAAATTGGTTTGGGGTTTGGGACCCCAAGGGGTATCCCATGTGTTTAAAGGAGGGAGGACCTAGATGTGATTCGGTTTGAGGAAAGACCACACGCGCGCCGCCGCCGCCCGCCCGTCCGGTCCGGTCCGGTTCCGGTTCCGAGTTCCGGGTTCACGGGTCACGGGTCGTGGGCTGTGGGCTGTGGGCCTTCTGATATTATCTTTTTGGGCCGAAAACTTTGCCGAAGTACGGTTTGATCCCGAAGTTTCGGATATACGATTTGGACCGAAATTCTTTCGGATGTGCGGTTTGGTCCCCGAAGTTTCAAGATGTACGAGTTTGGTCCCCGAAGTTTCCGAAAAATCGAAATTTCGACGGTCAAAAACAGAAATGCCAAGCACTCAATTCAGCCATTTATTTTGGCTGAATTACTCCTCCTATAATGGCCAAAACAGTTGGTCTTTCTCCCATTTATGTTGGTGACTTTACTACCTCCATAATGGCCATTATTTGGCTATTATGGAGGCGTTTTCAGCGATAAACAGCCCCTCCCTCTCCTATATAAACACCCCATTACACCATTGTTGAGCACTAAGACATATGCACGAAAATACATAAACAGATGCAGAAAAAACGAAAGCACGAAAGTACACAACCGAAATAGTTTTCTTCCTACAACTTCCAAGCATCATTTCGTTACTCAATATTCTTCACGGTAGCTCTTGAGTTTCCTTTGCTCAAGGGTTCCATTGCTGTTTTATCTTGGGAGACAAATTGTCCAGGACGTATAAAGGATACATACGGGGCAATATTGTCTTAGGACAGAGTGCTACACTCGACTCAAAAAAACATTTTACATTTTTCCGTCTTCTACAAAACTGGAATTTCCAGTTTTTACTTGTGTAACGATTGTAATTTCAGATTCCATGTTGAATTATTGAAATCTTTATTTATCCTTTCGAATACTTGTAATAGTTAAATACTTCCCGTACTGCTTTATAAAGTACCATAGAGCAAAACTCCCGACAATTCTTGCTTCTTATCGTTATGCATGTCATATTCATTTTTCATATAGTATCTCATGCATGCTATTCTTGAGGATACTTATGTGGGTTCGAGAAAAATGATTCCCGATGGAGTGATACGCTAATATAAGCCTGCATGGCTAGAGATAGGTACCGCGTGAGCCTATTAATGGTTGAGAAATCAAAGGGAAAGAATTTCGGGTGGTATATGGACCTCACGAGTCTTTCATTAGTCACGATTCATAAAATTTGAACGTGTGTGTACTGAAGATGAGTAATAAAGGCCTTGCATTGCATTTTAATTTACATTTCATACAATTTAATATATATATATATATATATATATATAGATAGATATATATTCCTTTTTTGGCTGATGCCTAAAATGTACCTGACTCTATTGATTAATTATGTTACTTGCTTAATCATTAAACATACATCATTGAATAGATCTTAGCAATCGTGGTGTGAACTATATCAATTAATGCCTAATTGCTTTCTTACATGATTGTTCTTTATTCACCACTTATGTGATTGAATGTACATCTTTTGGCATGAACTATTGCTCTTTGAGGCTCTCCGCGAAGGCCTTGAATAAGAGATGGACAGAGATCCCACTGTTTGTGTAATGGGTGAAGATGTCGGTCATTATGGAGGTTCGTACAAGGTGACTAAAGGCCTCGCCCCAAAATATGGTGATCTCAGGGTTCTTGACACTCCCATTGCTGAGAACGCTTTCACTGGTATGGTCATTGGAGCTGCAATGACTGGCTTACGTCCAATTGTTGAGGGAATGAACATGGGATTTATTCTTCTAGCCTTTAACCAGATATTAACAAACTGTGGTATGCTCCACTACACATCAGGTGGCGAGTTTAAGATACCAATCGTCATCCGAGGTCCTGTTAGAGTAGGTCGACAACTTGGAGCAGAGCAGTCTCAATGGCTTGAGTCATATTTCCACTCAATTCCTAGAATCCAGATGGTTGCCTGTTCAACCCCATACAATGCCAATGGCTTGATGAAGGCAACTATCAGAAGTGATTACCTTGTGATTCTATTTGAGCATGTTTTGTTGTACAACCTCAAGGAGAGAATTCCAGACGAAGAGTACGTGTTGAATCTCGAAGAAGCAGATATGGTACGACCTGGCGAGCATGTCACGATTCTAACTTATTCCAGGATGAGGTATCATGTGATGCAGGCTGTGAAGACACTCGTGAACAAGGGTTATGATCCTGAGGTCATTGATATTAGGTCACTGAAATAGTTTGACCTTTACACCATCGGGAATTCAGTAAAGAAGACTCATCGTGTGCTCATTGTCGATGAGTGTATGCGGACAGGACGTATTGGAGCCAGTTTGACAGCCGCTATAACTGAGAACTTTCATGACTATCTAGATGCCCCGATCGTATGTCTGTCATCACAGGATGTGCCAACCCCATATGCTGGGACATTGGAGAACTGGACTGTCATCCAACCTCCCTAGATTGTTACTGCAGTTGAACAACTTTGCCAGTGATCAAGAGGTAGAAGGACGTTTTGGTAATTATGCCATTATGTTTTGTTACTTGCTTATGTCATAGTTTAAGATTCAATTTCTGATTGTTTTTAATGTTTGATTTTGCTAGAGATTCTAGTTTTTGTGAACTTAAAGAGTTCTATGGTAAGTCTTGGTAGAAAAACAGAACATTTAGGTTTAGGATAACTTCTTTTTTATCACAACTTATTTTTAAACCTGTTGAAATAGAAGTAATACACAATTCATTCAATTTAAGTATGTAGTTTCAATTAGGGATGGCCAGTGGGCCGGGTTCGGGGCGTGGCGGGTGCCGGCGGGACGGGACCCAACGAGACTGGGGAGGGAGGGACCGGTCCTCTAGCGGGCCGGGACTAGCGGGATCCGCCGATGTCCCGTCGAAAAAGGGGACCAGTCTTGGCGGGGCGGGGCGGGGTCGGGTCGGGATCGGGGTTTTTCATTTTTTTCTTGCACTTAATTTTAAAAAATAACATATATAAACACTTCAATAATTGAACAAGATAGTGTAATAAAAATATCACAAGACTGCTTTTGCTCTTATATTATTTAATAGAAATATAATTTTTTTGTAATACAATTTCAAAATTGGAAAAAAAATCACATATTTATAAACACCTTTTCTAATTTCTTCATAATGTGTTGTGGTTATTCGGTTGGAATTAGAATTTTTTGGTCAAATTGGTCGACGTCGCTTCCACCTCCGTCGGATAAGATTTCGTTGTAGTTTTCGTTGTCTTCTTCGTTGATCTCTGGTTGAACACACCTTCTACGCTTCCCTCGTATCCAATCTCTTAATAAAACTGTAATCTCCAAGCTGTCTCCCGCTAATGAGTGTCTGTGCTCTCCTATTTGAAATCTTTCGGCAGAAGAAGCATTTTCAGACGTTGTTGATGACGCTTGAATATTCAAGACATCTCGGACCATCTTTGATAGTGTCGGAAATGTCTTCTCATTTTCCCTCCAATATTTAAGCAAGTCTTCACGTCCTTTTTTCATTGAGAACTGCTTGGTACCGTACAACACCCTGCAAAACAAAAACATCAAACTCGCTAACTTGATTAGTAGTGGTACCACTAAACATTCTATTTCTAAGGCTTTCAATACTAGCCGCAGAAACAACATGTCTTTTATAAGGTTGTACTGAAGAAGAAGATGGTATAGAAACCGGTTGGTTGCTAGCACTTTCTTGTTGGTATTGCTTATATACTATTTTGCTTTCATCGTGTATGATACACAAAACTTCTTCTTTAGTTTGTTCCTTAGGTGATTGTTCATTTGGATTTTTTGGAGTTGGAGGTAGAAGTACTGATATACAATCATAAATAGTTTCAATAAGTGCTTTACAACCGTCTATTTTAATAGTCGGATTTTAATACAATCATAAATAGTACCTCTTAATCCTTTCATTTTAATTATGCAAATAAATAATTAAAATAAAGTAAGAATAATAATTTAGAGAAGGAACGAAGGTACCAAACGCCGACGTAACGTCGACTTGTAATCGAGGTTAAAAATTGAAACTTTGCTCGATGGATGATCCTTAAGTTAGTTGCCAACTTCACTTCGAATTTTTGAACTTTGATACAATTATACAAATGAGAACGTCGACTTGTAATCGAGGTTAAAAATTGAAACTTTGCTCAATGGATGATCCTCAAGTTAGTTGCCAACTTCACTTCGAATTTTTGAAATTTGATATAATTATACAAATGAGCAAATATATTGTAGGAAAATTGAGTTGAGAGATTAGAGAAATTGTAGGAAGATTTGTGAGATTAAAATGAAAAGAAAATGAGGTGTTTATAGTTGGAAATTGGGTTAAAGTGTAAATATAGTAACTTAGGGGTTACAAATAAATATTAAGTGGGTAGGAGGTTTATAGGGTGGGGGTAAAAATGACCGTTGCACAACCAGTCAAAATATAAAATGGACGTTGTGCAACAATCATTTTTTGCAAAGAGGGGGTTGGAATCGAAACGGGGTCGGTGTCGGGTCGGGGCGGGTCCGGGGAGGGTCTGGCGTTGTACGGGCCTATCGGGACGAGTCCAGGTCCCTTCCCGGTTTTGAGTCCCGACACCATTTTTTAGGGGGGATCAGGGCTCGGTTGGGGTCGGGTCTGGACCGGGCTGACGCGGTCCACTGGCCAACCTTAGTTTCAATTGATAGGAAATTTAAGAAAGAAATTTCCTCCAAAATTAATTAACATGCTAAATATTTATGTGAATTCAAAATTTGTCATTATTTAAGATTAGAAAAATAAAATAAATTATTTTTAAATATAAAATTCCATCATTCTTACAAACAAAAATGAAATGCAATCATATACGGATGAAACATATTATCATATTCTTTGCCATTATCACATTGAATATTTTTGATTTTCCGTTCAAATTGGGTACGGATGAATGCTCTAAATTTTAAGAATATAGAGAAAACTTGAGATTTCTTCGCTAATGGAAAGATTCATAAAAATTAGAATAATCATCCAAAAATAGAACATAATAATGATGGCCCAAAGAACCTAGAATGGGTGATGTCCATAAATCGCTATGAATAATGTCAAAAGGCATTAAAATACGAGAAGTAGAGGCTACAAATGGTAATCTAACATGTTTCCCTAACGGACAGGAATGACAAATTGGAGTACCACGCGTACCCTTACAATAAATAAAATTGTTTTTATGCAGGGAAGAAATAATTGACGACCTAGGATGACCCAAACGTGCATGCCACAAGGAAGGAGCTAGAGTTGCAAACGTCGACGACATGACTTAACTCGAGGAAGTGGTAGTGGTTGTGATTGGATAAAGATATCCCCAACTATTGAATCTCATGAGAGGTATCCCTGTTTTAAAATCATTCACAGAAAACACAATGGATCAAAATTAACAGAAACCTAATTATCACTGGTGAATTTTCGGACAAACACCAATTTTTTTATTAAGTTAGGGGCATGAAGGGTATTTTTCAAGGCAAGAGGATGATGTGGGGGAGATAAAATTGAATGACCCGAACCACATATTGGAATTGAGTTGCCATTACCAATAATAGTGTCGGGATCGAATTCGGGCCCTCAGCATTGAAGGCTTGCTGACCCGACCCGGAACGCTGCTGGTTGTTGCTGTAAGAACCCGAGAAATTTGGCCTATGATTGGGCTGGATCGGGGCCTAAGTTCCCTGGAAATAACTGGGAGGGTAGTATGCGGGACTAGGCCACTGGCCGCTGGTCCAAGCCCAATGCCAAGGGTCCCAGGGCTGAGACTAGGAGGGCTGGGGCCCAGAACATCGAGGCCTATCGCCGGTGTTGTTACTATTTCGTCCACCGCTGTTGTTTGCACCACGATTTTTCCTATTATTTTTATGGTTTTGATTCTTCTTTCTGCCACCGTTGTTGCGGTTTTAGTCTGAATTGTCAACAAAACCGTGAGAGTTATCAGACGTAGTCATCATTGTGACGGAACTTGCGTCAGTAACCACCATTTTTGCCAAGCCGGCTTCTCCTAACGTGAGCATCGAACGGGCTTGATAAAAAGGTGGAAGTGGATTACATTGATGGAGTAAAGTCCCAACTCCATTATAGGCCTCAGATAGGCCTGCAACCATTTGTAGAACAAGACGATTATTGGTAATAGGCACTCCAACGTTATGGAGTTGGTCCGCTAATTCCTTGAGCCATTTACAATAAGCTGAAGCATTCGGGAAATATTCTATGCTAACTTGTGAAAATTCTTGCTCAAGAGTGACCACTCGGGAATGTTTGTTATCCTGGAATATATCACGCAATCTATTCTAGGTAGCCATAGCCGTGCCTGGTTCAATGATCGTCTATAACATGTCGGTAAATATAGTGGAGTAAATCCACTGAAGGACGGTAGCATCAAGGGTTATCCATAACTTAGGATTCTCCTCTGGGCTAGGTACATCTTGTGTGCCAAGTGCCGGAGGAATTATGTGATAGATGACTTGATGTGAAAGTGCGTGAATTTTGAACAATTCCACCCACGTCGCATATTGGACGTTTTCCATTTCAAGAACAATAGAGATGTGGTTCTTGATGTTGGAAATAGCAAGGGCAGGATGAAACATGTTGTTCGTGGTATACATAACGAAAGAACAATAATTTTGGAGGGATTATAGAAGGAAATTTGGGAAAAGAAAGAGAAAGAACGCTTGGAACCGAGAAAGGATTGGTCGGATTTCGAGAACAATTTTGGGAGAGGAGCGGAAGTATTTGAGTCCTAGAGTTCTGATAACATGTAAGAATATAATCCCTTGATTATTTTCATTAATGAATGAATACATATACAATTTACAATCTCCATACTATGGAAAATCTATTCATATTCTAATCCCAAAACCCTATTCTGTTTGTACAAGAATTCTATAATTATTGTAAGTGTACAATGCTAATTAAATACAACAATACATTACCAAAACTAACTCCCAAACCGTGATATACACGGTTATGTATACCATATATATCACGATCCAACTAGGCTTGTGTTTCCGTGATATACACGGTATACACAAGGCATTGTATATGCTGTGTATATCATGTATATCTCGGTTTACTTTATCACTTTCCTAATTAAACCTACACTGATAGAGAATTGATGGCTGAACAGAGAATGTGCAAGCAACAAGAGAGAATCACGAAGGAAGAAAAAGCCAGCAGCTGCAATATATTCAAATGGACCCTTTTGGCATGACGAATTCAATGCAACAACTGCTGGATATGTAAAGCAGTACGAGAAGTAAATAAATATTACAAGTGTTCGAAAGGATAAACAAACAAGCCAATATTAGAATTTCTGCAAGCTGGTTGAGTCTTGAATCTTGATAACCTGAAATCAAGAAACACTAAATATGAATTGTTACAATTGTGGCTGAGTCGAGAGATGACTCTCTGTCTTTAAGACAATATTGCCCCGTATATATGTTTTTACGTTAGCGGGAAATAGTCTTCCAAGATAAAACAACAACGAATCAACACTACAAAGCAAATAGGTTGATTCTGACGAAGAAAACAAACACGAAACGACTTGCTGATTTAGAGGAAAAAGGAAGGAAGAGTTTCTGTTTCTGTTGCTCAGTTTTTGGACAGATTTTGACTTGTTTTTCGTACTCTATCTTCTCTATATCTCTTCCTCAAATCTGTTTCAGAAGGTTATATAGTGTTTAGGAGGAGGAGAGGTGATTAAGAGGCCCTTTAAGAGGTGTAATCATAGGCATTCATGGCCAGAAACGTTTTGTAGTAAGTGGAAAACATTTCAGAAGTTTAATGCCAAACCTGAAACTCCAGGGACCAAACTGTAAATACTAAAGGGTTTGGGGTCCAAAAAAGATAATATCAAAAGCCTAGAGCTTTCGACCCACGACCGGACCGGACGGCCGGCGGCGGCGCGCGTGTGGTCTTAGCCTCGAACCCATGCATACCTAGGTCCTCCCTCTTTCAAACACATGGGTTACCCCTTGGGGTCCCAAACCTTTATCCATTTTTTAGGCTTATAAAAAGAACAATTTTTTATTTTTCCACCGATGTGGTAGATTTGTCCCACACCATATTTCCATGTCTCAAACACCTTACTTCGTAGACCAATATCTCTTTCATTTATTAATGAAATTTGACGATCCTTGGCCCTGGGGTCATCTACTCACTTAGTAGATTATGCACGTGTGAAGAAACAAACCTCCAACATGCGGAACTCAAGTGTTTAAGTCATTAAACATGGGTGGACGCAACCTCCCACCAAAGACAAATTTCCAACAACAACAAGCAAATGGCTTACATATAATATGGTCATGAGTCTATTTTTGACTCAGAAGAAAGCTCTCCAATTTAATCTCAACGTCCATGAAAAGCGGAACTAGGTTATAATTATTAAATAAGTTGAATTATTGTTAGTAGTTTTATAAATTGGCAAAATCATAGTATGTGGAAGCATTGGTGAAACGTGGCTAGAAAAGTTTGTGCCACGTTTGAGCTTGTTGAATCCTTCGCAGTTAACTTGCCAAGAAAATCTTACGTGAGTTAAGATCTTCCAAAGATGTAGGGACAAATATTATATACAGAATGACGCTTTTAATTTGGACTTACTGCTAGTGTATTCTCCTATCAATTTAAATATATAAACAAATATGACTAGTTGCTAGAAAACAACTTATCTTATTCTGCAGACCCCTCTTAAAGAAAATATCTGAATTAGGGCATATGATCATTACAGACATGTTTTCATGAACTTCAATCACTATAAGAAGTAAGAAAATTATGGCGACCCTTAAAGTTGCCACAATAATAAGGGGTTTCATGCGACTACAAATAGTCTTCCCAGAAAAAGATATTAATAGTAGTGAGTTGTTAAGTTGCATCAAAAGGTAAGTTTATTTGTGGCAATTGAAAAGAGTCACCACAAAGTGAATGTTTTAGCATTGCTAACCACCAAATAAATATTGTTAAATAGAGCAATATACCCGTGATATACATCTAATATACAGAAGTGTATATCACGGGCAATGTAGTGGATTCGGCAGTGGGCTTTCCAAAGAGTCTGACCCGCGAAAGGTGGTGAGGCCCATCACGTTACGAGCTTTGTAGGCGAGTGTAGGATATTATATATTAGGAAAGTATATTTGTAGTATATTGTAGTATATTTGTTACGTAAATTAGGATTATACACTTACCATAATTGTATAGTTAGAATTATGGTAGAATAAGATTTTAGGAGTAGAATAGGAATAGGATTCTCCTATTTGGTAACTTGCATATATAACTTTTAAATTAATAAAAATAATCAAGGGGATTATTTCTTTCATGGTATCAAGAGACTAGGTCTAACAAAAATTTTCTCTCCCAAATTTTGTACCATTCTCGACCGAAATTCCCCCTCGGGTTTCTCTTCCGAAATACGTCTTCCGCTCTCAAAATCTCTCTTACTATTCCCAAATTTCTCCTCCTTCTTTTTTCTTTCAATATGTCTAAGAACAATTATCATCCTGCCCTCATGGTTTCTAACGTCAAGAACAATATCCCTATTGTGCTTGAGATGGAAAACGTCTAATATGCGACGTGGGCAGAATTGTTTAAAATTCACGCTATCTCCCATCAAGTTATTCATCATATCATTCCTCCCGCTACATCTCTCCCGCGGAGGATCCTCAGTTATGGATTACTCTTGATGCTACCGTTCTCCAGTGGATCTATTCCACTATTTCGGTTGACCTTTTACAGACGATTATTGAGCCGAATACCATGGCTATGGATACCTGGAATAGATTGCGTGACATATTCCAAGATAACAAACATTCACCTGTCGTCACACTCGAGCAGGAATTCTCTCTAGTTCGCATGGAAGAATTTCCAAACGTATCTGCATATTGCAAGAAACTCAAGGAGTTGGCGGATCAACTCCGTAATGTTGGCGCACCTGTAACAAATAATCGTCTGGTTCTATAATTGGTTGTCAGCCTTTCAGAGGCCTATAATGGCGTTGGAACTCTCCTTCATCAAAGCAACCCTCTTCCCGTCTTTTATCAAGCCCGCTCCATGCTTACTTTGGAAGAAGCCGGTTTGGCTAAAAAGGCGGCTACCTGAGCAAGCCCCGTCATCATGATGGCGTCCTCCCCAAGTTCTTTAGGTTTTGTTGATAATTTGGGCCAAAACCATACTCATGGTGGAGGCAAAAATAATCGTAAGAATAATAACAAAGACCGCGGGGGCAAACGCGGCGGTTCCGGTAGTCAGCAAGCAGGCAGTGGGCCCCGTCCAGTGAACAGTGGCCCACCACCCTCCTGGTCCTAGTAGTGGGGCCCATGGCAATGGGCCGTGGGCCAGCAACCCCTACTTTCCAGCAACTCCTGGCAGCCAGTGGGCTGGCCAACCTTTCAGGCCCAACAATCAGTAGTGGCTGCCCACTGCCCACTGGCCCAGTAATGCCAGTTCCAGCAGCTACGGCCCAGTTCAGTCCCGTCCTGGAATACTTAGGCCCCGACCTCCGCAAGCTCACCATGCAGCAGGACCCACTCAGACCGATATTGAGGCCACGATGCACACATTGGGTTTGACTCAACCGGACTCAATTTGGTATATGGACACCAGTGCTACTACCCATATAACTTTTGGTTCAGGTACTCTCTCATCTTATTCCAATTTGAGCAACCCTCAGGGTATAATTATTGGTAATGGCAACTCTATTCTAATTCAGGGTTATGGTAAAAAAACGTTGTCTCCCTCCAATCCACCCCTTATCTTGAAAAATACTTTACATGCCCCCAAATTGATCCATTTGGTTTCTCTGTGAAGGATTTCAAGACGGGGAGTCATCTCATGAGGTGTGATAGTAGGGGGGATCTGTATCCTATTATGCCCGGTTTCAGTCCATCGAGTCACGCTTTGTCATCAGCCTTTGCAGCGATTTCTCCTTCCTTGTGGCATGCTCGCCTTGGTCATCCGGGATCCTCTATTTTATCCGCTTTAGATAAAAATAGTTTTATTTCTTGTAAGGGTACGAGTCGTACTCCAATTTTTCAATCTTGTTCGTTAGGAAAAATTGTTAAGCTGTCATTTGTAGACTCCAATTCTCATACTTCAATGCCATTTGATATTATTCATAGCGACCTATGGACGTCTCCTGTTCTAAGTTCGTTAGGTCATCGATATTATGTTCTTTTTTTGATGATTATTCTAAATTTTTGTGGACGTTTCCAATTGCCAATAAATCACAAGTGTTTTCTGTCTTCTTAAAATTTAGAGCGTTCATTAGAACACAATTCGAACGAGAAATAAAAAATATTCAGTGTGATAATGGGAAAGAGTATGACAATAGGGTGTTTCGGGAGTTCTGTGATAATAATGGGATCAATCTTCATTTTTCGTGCCCTCATACATCTTCTCAAAATGGGAAAGCCGAACGCAAAATTCATTCCATAAATAACATTGTCCGCACTCTCTTACTTCATGCTTCCGTACCCCCATATTTTTGGCATCATGCTCTGCAAATGGCAACATATCTCCTAAACATAATTCCTTCCAAAGGTCTGACATATTCTTCCCCCCTCCAAAGTTTATATAATAAGAATCCTTCTTATTCTCATCTTCGAGTTTTTGGGTGCTTGTGTTATCCGTTATTCCCATCCACCACAATTAACAAACTTCAGGCTCGGTCTACTTCGTGTGTGTTTTTGGGTTATCCGTCTAATCATCGTGGTTACAAATGCTTTGATTTATCCTCCAAGAAAATCATCATTAATCGCCATGTAATTTTTGATGAAGCTCAATTTTCATTTACTAAAGTCCATACTCCCGAGCCTAGTTCGTATAATTTTTTGGATGATGGTATATCTCCGTATATTACTCATCATTTTTCGGACATATCCCGCACCCAAAATTCTCCAGGCGGACCCACTTGCTGCGCCGGCCCCACTGTCCGTCACGATTCCGATTCTTGGATCGGTCCTAGAAATTGGGCCGATCCGGCCCAATCTGGAACCGGTCCAGTGGCTGCTCTAGATTGCCGATTTGGGCCAGCAAGCCTACTGCCTGCTGGCCAGTCCGTCTCGAGCCCAGAAAATTCACTCAGTTCTTCCTCGAGTCATAGACCGGTCACTCGTAGTCAGTGGGGTATTTTTACACCTAAAAGACAGTTTAATTTACATTCTAATGTCACTAAATCCCCCTTGCCCCGTAATCCTGTGTCCACCTTAAACAACCCGAATTGGAAAATTGCTATGACTGATGAATATAATCCTCTTATTGATAATAAGACGTGGGAGTTGGTGCCCCATCCATCTGGTATTAATGTTATCAGGTCTATGTGGATTTTTTCTCATAAGGAGAATTCAGATGTGTCATTTGCTCGACATAAGGCGCGGCTTGTGGGTGATGGTAAGACTCAGTAGGTTGGGATAAATTGTGGTGAGACGTTTAGTCCAGTGGTCAAGCCGGCTACTATTCGCACTGTGCTTAGCTTGGCTCTTTCAAAGGCATGGCCTATTCATCAGTTGGATGTCAAGAATACTTTCCTACATGGTGATCTCAAGGAAACAATCTATATTCATCAGCCGTTGGGATTCATGGATCCCAACCGTCCTCATCATATCTGTTTATTGAAGAAGTCCTTATATGGGCTTAAGCAGTCTCCACGGGTCTGGTATACGAGGTTTGCTGACTTTGTTTTGACTATTGGGTTCACTCACAGCAGGTCAAATAATTCTTTGTTCATCTACCGTCGTGGTTCGTCCTTGGCCTACATTCTATTGTATGTGGATGATATCATTTTGACTGCCTCTTTCAATGCCTTACGCCAATCTATCATGGCCATGCTCAGCTCTGAGTTTGCTATGAAAGACTTAGGGCCCTTGAGTTACTTTTTGAGGATTGCCGTCAAGCGTCATTCAGATGGTTTGTTTTTGTCTCAAAGAAAGTATGCGGCTGAGATCATCGAGAGGGATGGGATGTCATCCTGTAAGTCCACTTCCACTCCAGTTGATACAAGCCCAAGCTGAGTGCAGAGGCCGGCGCACCATATGAGGACCCGATCCGCTACCGCATTCCTGCAGGGGCCCTTCAGTATCTTACTTTTACAAGACCGGATATTACGTATGCCGTCTAGTAGGTGTGTTTATTCATGTATGATCCCCGAATTGATCACATGAATGAAATCAAACGCATCATTAGGTATATTCAGGGTACACTGGACTATGGTTTGCATTTATATCCTTCCTCGCCATCCACACTTGTTTCATACACAGATGCTGATTGGGGTGGTTGTCCAGACACCAGACGGTCGACGTCTGGCTACTGTATGTTCCTTGGCAAAAACTTGGTCTCCTGGTCTGCGAAGCGTCAGGCGACTCTATCTCGCTCAAGTGCCGAGGCAGAATATTGAGGGGTAGCTAATGTGGTCTTAGAATCATGTTGGTTACGTAACTTGCTTTTAGAGATTCATTGTCCCATTCAGAAGGAGACCTTAGTATATTGTGATAGTATTAGTGCCATCTACCTGTCCGGTAATCCGGTTCAATACCAATGCACTAAGCATATCGAGATGGACATTCACTTTGTCCGTGAAAAGGTTGCTCGGGGTCAAATACGCGTATGTCATGTCCCGTCAAGATATAAAGTTGCAGACATCTTTACAAAAGGTCTTCCCTCGGTACTCTTTGAAGATTTTTGGGACAGTCTCAGCGTTCGAAAACCTCCCGCTCTGACTGCGGGGGTGTTTTAAACAGAGCAATACAATCGTGATATACACCCAATATATAGAAGTGTATATCACGAGCAATGCAGTGGATTCGGCAGTGGACTTTCCAGCAGCCCAGACCCAGCAGTGTGGCTGAGGCCCTTCACGTTACAGTAGCCTGTAGGCAGTGTAAGATATTGTATATTAGAAAAGTATATTTGTAGTATATTGTAGTGTATTTGTTACCTAAATTGAGATTATACACTTACCATAATTGTATAGTTAGAATTATGGTAGAATAAGATTTTAGGAGTAGAATAGGAATATGATTCTCCTATTTGGTAACTTGTATATATACCTTTTAAATTAATGAAAATAATCAAGGAGATTATTTCTTTCAAATATATAATATAAAGTTAGGAATATACAATCTTATGTGGCACCTCTCTATGTTCAATAATTTTATTTATCTTTTTTCTCCTTTTTTTACATTTTCTCTTCATATTTCTACTTAATTTACAATCTAATTGGATTAAAAAAAAGCCTCATACATTAAATATCCAATTGCAAGAGCTAACCCACGCACAACATTGCAATAAATCTCAATTAAACCTTTTATTCAGCCCACGTATATACATTAGTCCTAAAATCGTTTTTCACTGATACTTAATTACCTTAGTTACGTGCCCAATTAATTCTCTGCTTGTTGATATCCTTCCCCCCCCCCCCCCCCCCCCCTATATATATATATCTTCTTATTCTTTCTTTTGGGTAGCTATTTTTCATGTGTTGTTCCCTTGTGCATAATCTACTGTGCACTAAAAAAACTTAGTAACAAAGATATCGTGTATGATCTTACTTTCTAAGCTTCTCATCCTATATTGATTCTATGCAAAAACGTAACATGTGGATTTTAATTTATTTTCTTATAATTCTCATTCGTAGTGCATCAATTTTTGATGTATTGTTTCTTGCAGGGATAAAAAGAAGTTCAAATGGTGTACACATGAAAAGAAGACTAAAAATGACTATCGGGAGATCATTTGAGGAGAAGGACAACGGTGTTATCATAATCTACGGTGTTATCTCCTTTTTGTTTATTATTTTAGCTAGGTAACTAATTATTTTTCTTTTTTTTGATAGGTGGTTAGAGATGTGAAAACTATCAAAGGATAGGAATGTTGAAAAAAATATCTACAAAAAATAGTTAATTATTTATTTTACCTCCATTAATTTTGCACGTCATTCCAAAGAAAGGAAGCTTGAAGAATCTCGGGTCTATTATCCAAGGGAATTGAGAGATTGATGATGACGTCACACATCGTATTGGTGCAGGGTGGATGAAATGGAGGCTCGCATCTGCAGTCTTGTGCGATAAAAATGTGTCACCGAAACATAAAGGCAAGTTCTATAGGATGGTGGTTAGACCGACTATGTTGTATGGGGCGGAATGTTGGTCAGTAAAAACTTCGCACATGCAAAATATGAAAGTTGTGGAGATGAGTATGCTGAGATGGATGTGTGGGCATACAAGGAGGGATATGATTAGAAATGATGATATCCGGGACAAAGTGGAAGTGGCCTCGGCGGAGGATAAGATGCGGGAAGCGAGGTTGAGATGGTTCGGGCATGTGCAGATGAGAGGCAAAAATATTCCAATGCGGAGGTGTGAGAGGTGGCTATGGACTAGTTCAGGAGGGGTTGAGGTAGGCCGAAGAAGTATGGTGGAGAGGTGATTAGATGGGATATGACGCAGGTGCAACTTACTGAGGACATAACCTTAGATGGGGGGTTGTGGAGGACACAAATTAGGGTAGAAGTATAGTAGGTAGTTGAGCGTAGTACTACTTACTCTTACATACCGGTAGTTGTAGTGTTATTATTCTAGCCCTGCTTAGCCTATCATACTAGTAGACGCATTATTATTTTATAGTCCCCTGTCCTTTGATTTCTGCTGTTGTATGTTCTTTCGTGTACTTTGTTTATCTTATTTACCAGCGTTAGTTATTGTTTTTTTTTCAGAATGCTTTATCATAGCTTATTCGCTTTTGTTACTCTTATTTTCATTTTGCTTTAAATTTCTTGTTTTGGTCTGACCGTTTCTCTTGCTTTGCTTGTGCTTATGTTTTGTCTTGAGCCGATGGTCTTTCGGAAACAACCTCTCTACTTACCAAGGTACAAGTAGGTATGCGTACACTCTACCCTTTCTAGACCCCACATTATGGGACTTCACTGGGTATGATGATGAATATTCAACTAAAAATTGAATTGAATGTTTTTATTTGTATGGTTATTAATAGTTATATACATATGAAGTCTACAAAAAAATTTGTTTTAATTTTACTTTTATTGGATAAAGATACATTTAATTTCTATTATATAAAAGTATAAGTTCTAAATAACAAAAATATATGAATTAGCTAACGAACCAACATCAAAGGGATGTTGACGATTCTTTTCCATAGAAGAAAAGAATAGTATATCTAAAGTAATATTTGTGATCAACACTTCATCAGTTATGCCTACACTTAAGTTTGTGCGAGTTTTTTGTTTGTTCATTTTTTTATCTTCTTTTTTGCCATTATTTTTTTTAAATTTAATTCTGTCGTAATATTAAAAATACAAAAGTCACAATTGAACAACCAACTATTTACTTTGAGTAGTAAAGGCGAACCAATAGTTATTTTCATTTTTCATTTGATTGAAATTTCAAAAGTCTCTACTAAAGAAAAATTGGCTTATATTAAGAGCCAATATTTAAAACGTGACGAAAAATGCTTCACATGTTAACAAGTAACTAGGTCAGATCAACATTTTTGACATCCTATGTATTAACATTTGCACCCTTATAAGTTCAAATTAAATTGTGTATGTATACACATATGAAAGAAACCCCTTTTTTGGTATATCTTAAAATCATGGTAGATCATTTATAAAGGATTAAATGAAAAAGGCTACCTCTAAAGTTTGAATTTCCAGTTTTTACATTATTTTTTTCGTTTCCATTAAAGTTAACAAATATTGATTTAAATGAATAATTTCATAATCAATCTCGATGTCTATCGCAAATTATTTCAGTCAAAAGATTATATATAAATTATATAAACTATCGTGAATTAAAAAATGAAAATATATTTGATTAATAAATATTATCATTATTTTACAAAAATATAACATCAATATATGTTCATGTTTTATATTTTCTTCATTGCCGCCCAAAGCGTGACCAAGTACACTAGTGTGTATTAAATATGCGTTTTTGCTCCGAATAAATATCGCAATGCCCAAAAGATGTACTGTGGCCAATTAGTTGTCACAAAAAGTTTATGTTTTGTGGTAACCTTTCGGCAGACTTATTCTTTTTGTTTTTCCAAAACTAAAAATATATAATTTCAAATCTTTATATTACTTGAATAAATTGGTGTTAATCAATCTTGAACTTCGTTTATGTATTGTTTCTTTACATTTTTCTTAATTATATATATTTTATTAAATTTACTTGTCACATATAATGTACATATCGTATGTTCGCTGCTAAAAAAATTATAATGATAATATTTGGGACTTTGTGGATGATAAGCTTCAGGTAAAAACACAGAAGGTCACTCAACAATTTTATCCTTAAAAAAGACTCATTTGGATGGCAATAAGAGTTTACTGTTACATGATGGATTCAAGTTTAGATAGAACTATCAGAATTGAATTATGAGATGTTCTATATGACATAGTGTCACGACCTAAAATCCGAAATGGTCGTGAGGGCACCTATCCTAATAAATAGGCGAACCCCAATTGAAAAGTAAGTCTCAAACTATAGATTTAAGTGCGAAAATTAAAGAAAAACAACCCTACGTACTAAATATGCCTTAATAAAATAATTACGAACAAGTCTAAGTCAAACACCTTTCCAAGACCTGAAAGTCATAAGTACAAGAGCTACTAATCCAGAATACAAGTCTTAAATTACTACACAACATTGTCCGAAATGGAGAAAAACATAAAATAAAGATAAAAAAAAAGTCCGGTGCTGTGGGACCATCATCAGCTCACCCTAGACTCCAAATTATGCTTCAGCGATCAGCATAATCTTGTCCTCTACTTGTGCCCGGATCCGAACCTGCACACAAAAGGTGCAGCAAGTATAGAGTAAGTATGGAAAGTACGTGTACCCAACTGCATCATTGACTGGCCATAGACTATAGCGATGACAAGATAAGAATTTCAACAACTGAAGTAAAGAATCCACGACTAAGCCAAGTTATAAAGTTGTAACTTTCCAAGTATAGTCGTAAAGGTTCTACCTTTCTATCGATTAGGACAAGCATAGTGATAAAGATCCAATCTTTATCCTAATTCGAACAAGTACAATCATAAAGATTAAATCTTTCCATCAATTAAAACAAGTATTGTTATAAAGATTCGATCTTTTCATCATCTAAGGCCAGTTAAACTATAAAGATTTTGTCTTTTCATCATTTAAGGTCAATATAACTATAAATATTCCACATTTTCCCCAATAAGAAAACATATGGCATGAAATCAAGTCAACAAGTATGAATAACATGATATGCAAGAGAAACGTATTTCTACGCAATGGCCATATGCACCGGCATCACACGCTCCTTCAGTAGGTCGTGACCCATGAGGGACTCATGAGGTCCATATACCCACACGAAATACCATATCCTCCAGTTCACATCGGGTATAAGTCAATAGGATATCATATTATATATTATAACAACCAGTTAGGTCAGTTTTCTTATTATTCCAAAAATACCATTTCTCCTAGCTATGTTTTGATATTGCTGATGTGCAAGAATGGGTGACGCGATATCCGAAGTGATCAAATGAAAAATAAAGGAAGAAAACCTAAGATTGGAGTTTTGGAAGTTTTAAGTTTGAGTAGGAGCTGACTTTTGAGAAGACATGCTCGGAATCAAATACAGATGGTTTAGTTAGCTCCGGAACGTGTCTTTTGGCTTTGGTGGATAGTTAGAACGAGTCCCGAGTCTTTTGAGAACGATTCGGGCAAGTTTATGGAATTTGAAAAGTTCTTAAGTTAATAAATAAGTTTTAGTTGACTAAAGTGAATATTGAGGTCATTTGTGTCTTTTTTAAAGTTTTTTCTATTCCATTAGGTCCGGAATGGTGTTTATTCGAGTCGTTAGTTTGGTTTCCAAGGGACTCGGGTGTATTTCAGACTTTTGGTTGAGATTTAAAGTAACTTGATGAAATAAGAGTTGACTAGAGTCAACATCGGGTCAAGACTATATCGTATGAGTATTTTGAGTACGAGAGAAGTCTGTTGCATGTTTTAGGAGTAAGTTGCATATTTGGTTAATGTGTCCAAGATTCTCGGATGAGTCTCGGGGATCAATTTGAAGTTTGGGTATATTCTTGAATTTCTTATTTTGGGTGTTGCACACCTGCGCAAGGTGGGACGCAGGTGTGAGCTAGAGGGAACCCAGGTCGCTCGCAACTGCGAGAAAAATGTCGCAGGGATGTGATCGCACCTATGAGAGGTTGTCCGCACCTGCGAGACTGAGATATATCACGGGCCTCGCACCTAAAAATAACGGGCCGCCAATGCAAAGCTCGCACCTGCGAGATCTCTGAAAATAGTAGATTAAAAAGCCAATTCGACCTAGTTATTTCATAACTCATTTGTGGGTCTTGAGATCTCGGTTTGGGGAGCTTTTTGAAGGATTTGCAAGACACAACTATTGGGTAAGATTCTTATCTTCTTCTTATGATTATTCCATTAATTAGTAGGAAATTCCATGATAGAAAATATGATTTGATAAGGGGCTTTCATGGGTTTATGAACCCTATGATGGAATTTGGGGATTCTGATTTAAGTATGAAATTGATGTTAGATTTGAGTGATTCTTGGTTTATAGACTCTATAGATAATGGGTAAACTATTTTTGAAATAAATTCATGTTTTGCCCTTCGAGGTGTGAGATTCTCTTTTGGTGACCTTTTGTGTCCGGAAGTTTTATATAGCATTATTGGTACCGATAGAATTGCGTATTAACGTAATATCTATATTTAAATAAACTGGCATCTTTCGGAGGCGTTGCGAAAAGGAGGAAGCGCTATTGTGATCGTCAGACTCCTATTCTAGGCAAATTGAGATCTTGCATCTTATTTTAAGCCTTATGGTTGGTCTAATGAACCAATTAAGAGGGTGAAATGGAGATAATAAAGGGTCCCGATACTTGTGAGGTGACGAGCACTGTATCGGGTACCGGTGACATGTTATGGGTACTTGCGCTTTAAATTGAGTAGTGAATGTCAGGCTTTGAGCACTAGCTGATAGTGTAGTACAATTCTATGGATCTGTGATTGGAGTATGAAGTTCGTACTTTCTATCTTATGATTAATTTCATGTCTTAACTATGATTATGTGTTTTAGTCACTCCTACATACTCATTTAAAAGTGGAAAAGAAGCTAAAGGTCGAGTCTTTATTGTGAAACGGCTAAAGGTCAGATCTTTGTGACCTATATTGATTAAAGATTGAATCTTTATTGCATATTCTTGCTTCTTATCATTATGCATGTCATATTTATTTTTCATATAGTATCTCATGCATGCTATTCTTGAGGATACTTATGTGGGTCCGAGGAAAATGATTCTGTATGGAGTGATGCGCTAATATAAGCCTGCATGGCTAGAGATAGGTACTGTGTGAGCCTATTAATGGTTGAGAACTCGAAGGGAAAGAATTCCGGGTGGTATATGAACCTCACGAGTCTTTCATGAGTCACGATTCATAAAATTTGAACGTGTGTGTACTGAAGATGAGTAATAAAGGCCTTGTATTGCTTGCTTAAACTGTTTCTGACTCTATTGATTAATTATGGTGCTTGCTTAATCAATAAACATACATCATTGAATAGATCTCTGTTGGCTGGTTGGATATGCACTCTTTCTCATTTTTTTTAATTGTCAATCGTGGTGTGAACTATATCAATTACTGCCCAATTGCTTTCTTACATGATTGTTCTTTATTCACCACTTATGTGATTGAATGTACATCTTGTTGCTCTTTGAGGCTCTCCGCGAAGGCCTTGAAGAAGAGATGGACAGAGATCCCACTATGTAACACCCCGTACTTTCGGGTAACGGTTGAACTCATAAAGATAGGCAAGTAGACCGGACTCTGGAAAGTTTATGTTGCACTCACGTATGCTAATAAGGAAGTTTGTATATGAAAGGATGTGATCCTGAAATAATTCTGGATTTAACAAGTGCGACGACGGAGATTAATAATAATAATTGTATATCCCCAAAGAGGTTATGAGCTAGTGTCATATTACAAGAATTATGACATTGAGTATAAGAAGGTTTTATAAGTCGTCACGATTTTAGCGAATTCGGATCAAGAGATTAATTGTGTGTATAATTACTTAATTATGGGATTAATTAATTATAAAAGGGGGGACAATAGGTAGTGGGATACTACGTGTAGCGTTATAACAAAGGCCTGAGTGACTAAGCCTAAATAAAAGATCGCTGGTAGCTTCTGAGCTTCATAAATCTCCATGCATTCATATCTTCTCCATTAAAAGCCTTCATCTCCTTAAGCTTCTGAAGAAATCATTCCATGGAGGAATAATTGTTACACTTCAACCTGAAAGAGTAAATTCTCAATTAATTACTCTCTGAAATTCTCGACCAAATTAGGGGTTTTCCGAAAACCTTTGCTCACCCAAAAAGAGGGAAATTCATGGTGTTTAGGACCTTGATTCCAGCAAAAATCGAGTCCTTAACCAAGCATGCACATTCCGAAGTCAAGCGAGAGACCTAGAGTTTTTGAAGGAGTTCTGGAAGTCGATTTTTGGGGTTATGTTCTGCTTGTCGGAGCCGGGTTTGGGTGAAAGGTCGTACGACAATTCTTGTCGCAGCTTCTAACAGAGGTAATCTTTCTTGTTCCTAAAGTTTATACAATTACAGAACATGATTCTTGCCATTTGCTCTAAAATGATTATCGAAAATGCTAAGTTTAGGTTGGGTGTTATCGGGACTGCCGTAATTGTAAGATATTGGAGTTGAATGTAAAATTGTTGTATTGTTATGGATATTGTAGCAGTAAGAAGAAGGATTAAGAGGGCTGGATGTTTCGCTACACACATAGGTTTCGATATAAATGGAATATAGATTCTACGCGTACAAAGTATTCGCTAGAATGTCTCAATGAAGCAATTTCTAGAATATTGATCCGATTATGATTTAAATCATTCATATGGTGTAGATAATCATTCGTAGAGCTTACAAGGACCCGCGAAACTTAGATAATTTTGACAACAAGGTATGCAACACTCTTTCTTCCTTTTTGACATATTCTACGTACAAAGCATAACCGGAATATTATTTCATAAAATACTCTACTTTTAGTAGTTAAGAATGATCATGTTATTGACTCTTATGTTAAAAGAATGTCTAAGTATGTTTTCTAAGACCTTAATAAGGCACACCGAAAAAGACGATGTTCCCAATGTTAACCGAAAAAGACGATGTTCCCAATATATAATGCCGGATGTTTTATTATTATTCATGCATTTCATTTGCATTGCATTCATATGTTACCCTGGACCACTTGTGCTATGCACATTACTATATGGTAAATATTATATATATATATGTATGGGAATTGGGGAAAGGGAATAGGGCATTATATATGCACACCACCTGCAGCTGGTACATACTATCACGTAAAGAAAGAGTCCTATGAGGCCAAAATGATGTGATGCCCATTTGTGGCCGATATAACCTGATGCCCACAGAGGCGGTTATGGGAAGGAAGAGTCCATGTGTGGCCAATATATATGTATACCACATTTGCATCATGCATACATTCATTAACCATTATAGGGTATGATGCCCACATAGGCTGTTATGGTAAGAAAGATGGCCGATGAGGCTGATGTATATGGAAACTGCATTGTGCATAACATTTAGGCATATGTATTAGGGCCCTCAGAGGCATTTACTGATGTTCAACTGTTTCTATTTCAGACTATGATATATCTCTGCTATGTTATTTCTTATGCCTGACATACTCAGTACATCAGTCGTACTGACGCCCCTTTTTTTGGGGACACTGCGTTTTATACCCGCAGGTTCATATTGAGAGGGTGATGGTTCATACTAGTAGGTTGCAGGTTCAGCTGGTATTCGGAGCTCTCTATTTGTTTCGGAGTCGCGATCTGGTCGTGGTATGTTCTACTCTTAGAGGCTTGTAGATAGGTGTCCTGTGGTTAGTTGTCGTGTATGGCCTTGTCGGCCTTGGTATATACATATGTAAGTTGGGGCTTTTGGGTTGAAACTTTATATAATCTATCACGGGTCAGTCCGTGTTTAAATATGATTAAGGGTAGAGTGTAGATGTGGTGCCCGACGGGTAGGGTCCGGGTGATCGTCACAGCCCTTCGGTTTGGATCGTGACACACTATTTGTGTAATGGGTGATGATATCGGTCATTATGGAGGTTCGTACAAGGTGACTAAAGGCCTCACCCCAAAATATGGTGATCTCAGGGTTTTTGACACTCCCATTGCTGAGAACGCTTTCACTGGTATGGGCATTTGAGCTGCAATGACTGGCTTACGTCCAATTGTTGAGGGAATGAACATGGGATTTCTTATTCTAGCCTTCAACCAGATATCTAACAACTGTGGTATGCTTCACTACACAGCTGGTGGCCAGTTTAAGATACCAATCGTCATCCGAGGTCTTGGTGGAGTTGGTCGACAACTTGGAGCAGAGCAATCTCAACGGCTTGAGTCATATTTCCAGTCAATTCCTGGAATCCAGATGGTTTCCTGTTCAACCCCATACAATGCCAAGGGCTTGATGAAAGCAACTATCAGAAGTGATAACCATGTGATTCTGTTTAAGCATGTTTTGCGGTACAACCTCAAGGAGAGAATTCCAGATGAAGAGTACGTGTTGAATCTCAAAGAAGCAGAAATGGTACGACCTGGCGAGCATGTCACGATTCTAACTTATTCGAGGATGAGGTATCACGTGATGCAAGCTGTGAAGACACTCGTGAACAAGGGTTATGATCCTGAGGTCATTAATATTAGGTCACTGAAACCGTTTGAACTTTAAACCATCGGGAATTCAGTGAAGAAGACTCATCGTGTGCTCATTGTCGAGGAATGTATCCGGACAGGAGGTATTGGCGCCAGTTTGACAGCCGCTGACTATCTAGATGCCCCGATCGTGTGTCTGTCATCACAGGATGTGCCAACCCCATATGCTCGGACATTGGAGAACTGGACTGCCGTCCAACCTCCCCAAATTGTTACTACAGTTGAACAACTTTTCCAGTGATCAAGAGGTAGAAGGACGTTTTGGTAATTATGCCATTATGTAATGTTACTTGCTTATGTCATAGTTTAAGATTCAACTTCTGATTGTTTTTAATGTTTGATTTTGCTTATGTAATTTGTCACTAGATCAATGACCCATAATTAATCTGTCTTTTCTAATGGTTTGCAAGTATATATTATAATCAAAATGATTTCTTGGATTTCTAACTATAGCCAAGTTTGGCGAACTTATCAGTTTTGCTATGTAATTTTTGTCTAGAAATGGTTGATGTCTTTAGTGATGGGAGGAATGATTATAACATATCAGTTTGTACTTGAATGAGGATATAGTATAAACTCAGGGTGTACAACACCATGTTAAGATAGTATTTTTTCAATGATGGGTGGGACTTCATATTCAGGTTATCACTTAAAATTCCTCTTCTCCTCTAGATTGAACATAGCTTGCCAGGTTCATATCTGACAATCCATATTAGATGGTCCACCCTTACATTGTGTAGATTCTCCATTTGTCTTGACATACTTGTGTGATAAGTGTGTGGTTACTTCGTGCAGATTCTTCAAAATTCACTAGAAAATGTGGTATTACCCGTAAATGAGTCGAAACTACATCTAAATTGTAGGTATATGTCATGACCCAAACCGGAAGGTCTTGACGGGCACCCGGACCCTACCTGCTGGGTACCACTAACCATACAGTCAACACCTACTCATAATTAAATACGGACTAAGCCGAAAAAACTATGTAAAATCTTAACTAGAACCCAACTTATATATATATATATATATATATATATATATATATATATATATATCAAGGCCGACAAGGCCATACCTGACTACTACACACACAAGATATTTGTCTACAAGACTAAGAGTAGCAATATCAAAGGTCAGGACAGGGCTCTGCCATACCCATATGTACATGCAAAAATATACCAAACTGAGATTAGACCGACACTCCGAAATAAGGGGAGTGCTCCGAAATCCGCTAAGTCAGCAACCTACTAACATGGATCGTCGGCTTGCCTACATGAATCTGCGGGCATGAAACGCAGAGTCCCCCGACAAAAGGGACGTCAGTACGACTGATGTACCGAGTATGTCAGGCATAAGAAATATAATCACAGAGATACATAATAATCTGAAACAGAAACAATCGACAAAGATAGCTGACCAGCAATAAATGCCTCTGAGGGCCCTAATACATATGTCTAAATCTTATGCACAATGCAAATGCAGTATACATATAAATATTGGCCACACAAGGGCATCTTCCTTTCCATAACAACCTCTGTGGGCATAATTTCATATCGGCCTCTGTGGGCATCATTTCATATCGGCCTCTGTGGGTATGCATAATCATATTGGCCTCATTGGGCATCTTCCTTTTCATGATTTTTGTACTAGCTGATGGTGGTGATGCGTATATAACGCCATTCAATTTTCCCCATCCCCTACATATATATATTGATACCATATAGTAGTGTATATAACATATGTGGGTCCAGGGTAATACATGAATATAATGTAAATGAAAATGAATGAATGACAATGAAACATTCTGAACTTATCGGATGACATAATAACCTTGTACCTTCGTCTAACATTGGAAATATTAACATGTACCTTCGGCTAACATTGGGAAATATTAACATGTACCTTCGGCTAACATTGAGAATATCAACATCTTTTTCAGATACCTCAATAAGGATTTAGGAATATATTTAGGCATGCTTTAAACATAAGAATCAATAACATGCACATTCTTAACTACTAAGAGTAGAATAATTTATGGAACAATATTACGGTCACGTTTCGTTACATAGAACATGCCAAAAGAAATAAATAATTTGCCTTAACATACCTTTTGTCGGATCATTCGTCGATACAACGTATATGCCGTATAGCACTTCGATCTTATATTCCAAGAATTATTACCACCGCAAAATTGAATTTATGTTGTTGCTCGAACATACTCAAAACAAAGTTTGAATTATAGAATAGAAGTATGTTGCTCCTGTTCTTAAGAGCAAGTCTAGGACGTTTCTCTTAAAATGAAATATATTGTTCTATACAATGGTGTCGGATGGGTCTATTAATGGACCACGATCCCCCCTCCCATATTGGTTATCCTTACATTACTTATTAATCCCCCGAGCTGCCACCTATTTGGTTATTACCTTAGTCACCTGGTAACTCATTGCAATGTTACACGTAATGTTCCCATTAAGCTTGTCCCCCCCTCCCCCTCACTAACATTTATTAATCCATCACACACATAATTAATTTCTTGATCCCAATACACTTAAATCTTAATGACTTATAAAACCTTCATATACTCAATGTCATAATCGTGTGATATTGCACTAGTCCATAACCTCTTTGGGATATACAACTATTATTATTAATCCCCATCGTCACACTTGTTAAGTCCTAAATTATTTCGGGACTGTATCCTTTTATAAACTAATCTCTTTATTTGCATATGTGAATATTTCTGAGGCCCGGGTCTACTTGCCTACGTTTAGGTGCTCAAACCATTGCCCAAAATTACGGGATGTTACATCCTTCCCCCCTTAGAAACATTCTTCCTCGAATGTTGGGGTGACATATCTAATCCCCGTTACGTAGCCCGAAAATACAACTTGTAACATCCCATAAATTCAGGCGAGGGTTTGAGCATCTTGACATAGGAAAGTGGACCCGGGCCTCGGGGAATTTATGTTATATTTACGTATGCTAATAAAGAGGTTATTATATAAAAGGATAAAACTCCAAAATAATTTTGGACGTAATAAGTGTGACGATTGAGATTAATAATAATAGTTGTATATCCCCAATGAGGTTATGGACTAGTGTCATATCACAAGATTATGACATTGAGTATAAGAAGGTTTTATAGGTTATCAAGATTTAAGTGAATTGGGATCACGAAATTAATTATGTGTGTGATTGATTAATTATGGGATAAATTTAATTAGTGGGGAAAAAATTACGTGGAAATCTTTACGTGTAAGTTGTAGAGTAGTCACTTATGTGACTAAGGGAATAACTAATTAGGTGGCAAGTGACGAGGGATTAATTAGTATGGGGAAGGGGGAGTCGTGGTCGATTTACATAAACCCCTCCAAGACCTTTTAGATAGCAACATAGTTTACCTTAGAGGGAAAGAGATACAACACCCATTTTCAAATACTAAGAATTAGAATTTTTAACATCCTAAACAAAGAGCAGCAACATTCATTCTATGTTGTGCTCTAGAAATTCGTAGCAGCCACATTGTTCCTACTTTAGCGAAATGAAGGTATGTTAAGGCAAATTATTTCTTTCTTTTGGCATGTTCCATGTAATGAAATATAACTGTGATATTGTTCCATAAATTATTCTACTCCTAGTAGTTAAGAATATTCATATTATTGATTCCTATGTTAAAAACATGTCTAAATATGTTCCTAAATCCTTATTGAGGTATATGGAAGAGATGTTAATATTCCCAATGTTAGCCGAAGGTACAAGGATATTATGTCATCCGGTAAATTTCAAAAGGTTTTATTGTCAATCATGCATTTTCATTTGCATTATATTCATATATTATCCTGGACCCACTTGTGCTATGCACACTACTATATGGTAAATATTATATATATGTAGTGTATATGGGGAAAGGGAAGGGGTTATATACGCACATCACCTGCAGCTGGTACAGACTATCACGAAAGAGCCCGAAGAGGCCAATATGATATGATGCCCTTGTGTGGCCAATATAACATGATGCCCACAGAGGCGGTTATGAGAAGGAAGATGCCCTTGTGTGGCCAATATTTATATGTATACCGCATTTGCATTGTGCATAACATTTAGGCATATGTATTAGGGCCCTCAGAGACATTTATTATTGGTCGCCTATTTCTGTTTAAGTTATTGTTATATCTCTGTTATGCTATTATTCATACCTGACATACTCAGTACATTAGTCGTACTAATGTCCCTTTTGTCTGGGAAAGCTGCATTTCATGCCCGTATATTTACGTAGACAGGATGACGACCCACGTTAGTAGGTTGCTGACTCAGCGGACTTTGGAGCACTCCTCTTGTTTCAGAGTGTCGGTCTAATCTTTGTAAGGTATAATTTTTCTTGTATATATGGGTATGGCAGGGCCCTGTCCCGACCTTTGATATCACATACTCTTTATAGGTTTGTAGACAGGTGTCCTGTGTGTAGTAGTCTTGTATGGCCTTATCGGCCTTGGTATGGGTATGTATATATATAAGTTGGTTATCTGATTTTACATCATCCTTTTTCGGCTTATTCCGTATTTAATTATGATTAGGTGTTGACTGTACAATTGGTGGTACCGGGCGGGTGGGATCCGAGTACCCATCGCGGCCCTCCGGTTTGTGTCGTGACACAACTACCCTTTTTTTTACGGCTGTATAAGGTAACATATATCACTACATTAGACTTCACATGGCACACAAAAATTAATTATAATATCAGGAATTAGAATTCACCTTATGCTTCTCTTGGAACCTCGGCGTTGGTCTGGAATAGGTATGGATACTTGTGCATCATTTTCTCTTCCGCCTCTCATGTCATCTCTTCCACGTTCTTGTTTTGCCACAGAACTTTCACAGAGGCTACTTATTTAGTCCTCAGCTTGCAGACTTGTCGATCTAGCAAAAGGAACCTCTTCATATGATAGATTCTTTGTAATCTTCACATCATCAATCGGTATTATTGGGCAGAGTTTTCTCTTTTTTCCAAATCTCATTACCCCATTCATTGGAGAAATTTTCAAAATTACCAAATCATCTACCTGAAACTCTAAGTCTCATCGTCGCACATCTGAATATGACTTCTAACATCTCTGTACGGTTAACAGTCGTTCTTGGATCAGCTTTACCTTTTCTATGGCTTGGTGTACAATGTCAGACCCAAATAACTCTGATACGCCTACCTCGAACCATCCGATAGGAGATCTACATCTTTGTCCATACATAGCCTCGTATGGAGCCATTTTAATGCTAGCATGATAACTATTATTGTACGCAAACTTAACACGGGGTAAATGATTATCCCAACTTCCCTTAAAATCCAATACACAAGCTCGTAGCATGTCCTCGAACGTTTGAATCGTGCGCTAGGCTTGCCCGTCTATCTGAGGCTGGAAAGATGTACTAAGATTAACTTGGGTGCCTAACCCTTTTTTAAATGACTTCCAGAAGTTAGTTGTAAACTAGGCACCTCGGTCAGATATAATATAAATAGGCACACCATGGTGGTGAACAATCTCCTTAACGTACAACTTTGCATAGCCCTCGGCTGTGTAGGTAGTTCTGACTGGCAAGAAATGAGCTGATTTGGTCAGTCTATCACAAATTACCCAAATAGAATCAAACTTACGATAAGAGCGAGGTAAACCCGTAATAAAATCCTTATTAATCATTTTCGATTTCGACATCGGAATCTCAATGTTCTGAGTCAAACCACCTAGCTTTATTTCTCTATTTTTACATGCTGACAATTAGGACACTGAGCTACAAATTCTGCCACGTTCCAATTTATGTCATTCACCAGTAAATACTCCTGAGATCATGATACATTTTAGTAGATCCCGGGTGAATAGAATACTGTGAGCAATGGGCCTTTGTCAAAATTCTATCTCGTAATCCCACTACATTTGGAACACATAGATGGCCCTGGTGCTTGAGATTCCCATACTCGTCAATCTCAAAGGTTGTGGTTTTCATTTGTTGAATGCCATCTTTGATATTTTTTAAACTGGGGTCTTTATACTGCCGTTCCTTAACTTCCGATATGAGGGACGATTCCGACATATTCTGAATCACAAAACCACCATCATCCGAATCCCTTAATCGGACTCCCAAACAAGCTAACTGACGGAGCTCTCTTACTAACTCCTTCTTCTCGATCTACACCAGAATCGAGCTGACCATCGACTTATGACTGAGCGCGTCTACTACAATATTAGCTTTACCGGGATGATATAGGATGTCCACATCATAATCCTTCAGTAATTCAAGCTACCTCCTCTATCTCCAGTTTAACTCTTTCTGTTTAAATATGTATTGCAGACTTTTATGATCCGTGAAAATGTCTACATGAACACCATACAAGTAATGCCGCCAAATCTTCAGTGCATAGACCACTGCAGCCGACTCCAAATCGTGTGTTAGATATTTTTTCTCATGTTTCCTCAATTGCCTTAAAGCATAGGCAAGCACTTTATCATGTTGCATTTGCACGCATCCTAGATCTACTCCCGAGGCATCATAATACACAACATAGCCTTCTGGATCCTCTGGAAGAGTAAGCACTGGTGCCGATGTTAGTCTATCCATTAACTCTAGGAAACTCCGCTCACAAGCATCAGACCACTGTAATTTTATGGCCTTTTGTGTCAACTTTGTTAATGGTGCTGATATGGTAGAAAACTCTTCTACAAACCTCCTATAATAGTCGGCTAAGCCCAGAAAACTGTGAACCTCTGATGGATTCGTAGGCCTCGGCAAATTCTTCACTGCTTCAATCGTCTGAGTGTCAACTCTTATACCTTTGTCTGATACTATATTACTAAGAAAAGCCACTGAATTCAACCAGAATTCACACTTGGAGAGCTTGGCATACAACTTATGGTCCCGGAGCGCCTGTAGTACTATCCGCAAATGATTCACGTGCTTTGCTTCCGAGTGAGGGTAAACCAGAATATCATATATAAATACTATCACAAATACATCCAAAAATGGGTGAAACACGTTGTTCATTAGATCCATAAATGTTGCCGATGTGTTTGTGAGTCCAAATGACATTACTAAGAACTCGAAATGCCCATACCTTATCCAGAAAGTTGTCTTCGGAATGTCCTTCTCCTTAACCCTTAGCTGATGGTACCCTGACCTTAGGTCGATCTTTGAAAACCATCTTGCACCTTGTAACTGGTCAAACAAATCATCAATTATGGGAAAAGGGTACTTGTTCTTAACAATGACTTTATTTAGCTGCCGATAGTCAATACACATCCGTAACGAGCCATCTTTCTTTCGTACGAACAATACAGACGAACCCCAAGGATATATGCTAGGCCTAATAAAGACTTTTTCAAGTAGATCCCTTAATTTCTCCTTTAACTTTTTAAATTCAGCTGGAGCCATTCTATAAGGAGGACCGTGTTCAATGATAGGGGCCAGCATAAGAGGGCTCGATCCATAGGTGACGTAGAAGAGTTCAGAGGTGGGACTAGGCCACAACTTTATAGACGCCCATCCTACCCGACAGCGGGTTGATCGGTTTGTTCAATCTGGACCAGGTCAGAGTTCACGAGCATCAAGGTATTATTATAGAGGGGATTCTATTCAGATGAGGCCGCCACTGGCTTGATGTGAGTAGTGTGGTAAGGTTCATCTGGGACCGTGTCAACAAGGATCATATGGGTGTTATTCTTGCGGTCATATTATGCGAGAATGCTGGACAAGAGGCGGAGGTGTTAGGGCCCAGCCGATCAGATTTGTAGCTTCATCATCATCTTCAGTATGCCCGTCAGGGAAAAGTCATCAAACATCATCCGATCGAGGCAGAGCTAGGGGTGGAACAACTGGCTTCGGTGGTGGCCAGAACTGCATTTACGCATTAATGGGTCGACAGGATCAGGAGTCCTTACCTGATGTTATTACAGGTATATTATCAGTCTTTTCACATGTTGTATATGCGTTGTTAGATCCAGGCTCCAATCTATCATATGTCACCCCTTTCATTGCTTGTAACTTTGGTATGGAGCATGAGTTGATAAGAGATCCATTTGTGGTATCTACACCAGTTGGTGAGTCGGTAGTTGCTAGGCGGGTCTATCGGAATTGTGCAGTATTAGTTTGTAACGATCAGACCTTAGTAGATTTAGTAGAATTAGAAATGGTTTATTTTGATGTTATTACGGGCATGTATTGGTTGGCATCGTTCTACGCTAATTTTGATTGCCGAACAAAGATTGTTAGATTTCTGTTTCCAGGCGAGCTAGTCCTTGAACGGAAGGGTAATACGGCGATGCCAAAAGGTAGGTTTATTTCATATCTTAAGGAAAGGAAGATGATCTCCAAAGGTTGTATATACCATCTTGTTCGGGCTAGAGATGTTGATGCCGAACCACCTACTTCCAAGCCTTCCTCCTGAGAGAAAGATTGAGTTCGGTATAGACGTGTTGCCAGACACTCAGCCGATATCTATTCCTCCTTATAGAATGGCTCCAACTTAATTGAAAGTATTAAAGAAGCAATTAAAAGATCTGCTTAAAAAAGGTTTTTGTATGCCTAACATATCCCCTTGGGGTGCGCCTAATGAACATTGTGTTTCTACCATTTCTGGATGTATTTGTGATAGTACTTATAGATGATATTCTGGTTTACTCTCACTCGGAGGAAAAGCATGTGGATCATTTACAGGTTGTACTACAGACGTTTCGGGATTATAAGATGTATGCTAAGATCTCCAAGTGTGAGTTTTGGATGAACTCAGTGGCTTTTCTTGGTCATTTAGTGTCAGACGAAGGTATAAAAGTTGACTCTCATGAGATTGAAGAGGTGAATAATTGGCTGAGGCCCTCTACTCCATCAGAGGTTTGCAACTTTTTAGGCTTAGCCGACTATTATAGGAAGTTTGTAGAAGGATTTTCTACCATATCAACACCATTAACAAAGTTAACACAAAAGGCCATAAAGTACCAGTAGTCCGATGCCTGTGAGTAATGTTTCCAAGAGTTAAAGGACAAACTAACATCGGCACCAATCCTTACTCTCTCAGAGGGTTCAGAATGCTACGTTGTGTATTGTGATGCCTCGAGAGCATGTTTAGGATGTGTGCTAATGCAACATGGTAAAGTGATTGCCTATGCTTCAAGGTAATTGAAGAAACATGAGAAAAACTAACTGACGCATTTTTTGGAGTTAGTTGTGGTGGTCTATGCACTGAAAATTTGGCGGCACTACTTGTATGGTGTTCATGTAGACATTTTCACGGATCATAAAAGTCTACAATACATATTTTAACAGAAAGAGTTGAACTTGAGACAAAGGAGGTGGCTTGCATTATTGAAGGATTATGATGTGGACATCTTACACCATCCCGGTAAAGCTAATGTTGTAGAAGACACGCTCAGTCGTAAGTCGATGGTCAGCTCGATTCTGGTGCAGGTCAAAAGGAAGGAGTTATTAAGAGAGCTCCATCAATTAGCTAGTTTGGGAGTCCGACTAATGGATTCGGAGGATGGTGGCTTTGTGATTCAGAATACATCAGAGTCGTCCCTCATATCGAAAGTTCCAGAAATCCAGTGGGAAGACACCATTTTGGGAAGAAACAGAGAGGGCATTCAACAAAAGAAGACCACAACCTTTGAGATTGACGAACATGGGGTTCTCAAGCACCCGGGCCGCTTATGTGTTCCAAATGTAGCGGGATTACGAGACAAAATTATGACGGAGGTCCATTGCTCATGATATTCCATTAACCTTTATCTACTAAAATATATCATGATCTCAAGGGTATCTATTAGTGGAACGACATAAAGAGGAGCATTGCGGAGTTTGTAGCTCAGTGTCCTAGTTGTCAGCAAGTAAAAATAGAGCACCAAAAGCCTGACGGCTCGACTCAGAACATTGAGATTCCAATGTGGAAATGGAAAATGATTAATATGGACTTTGTTACGGGTTTACCTCGCTCTTATCGTAAGTTTGATTCTATTGGGTAATTGTTGATAGACTGACCAAATCAGCTCATTTCCTGGCGGTCAAAACTACTTACACAACCGAGGACTACGTGAAGTTGTATGTTAAGGAGATTGTTCGCCTTCATGGTGTACCTATTTCTATTATATCTGACCGAGGTGCAAAATTCACATCTAACTTCTGGAAATTATTTCAAAAAGGTTTGAGCACCCAAGTTAATCTTAGCACAACTTTCCACCCTCAGACAGACGGGCAAGCTAAGCGTACGATTACCCTTTTTTTACGGCCATATAAGGTAACATACATCACTACATTAGACTTCACATGGCACACAAACATTAATTATAATATCAGGAATTAGAATTCACCTTATGCTTCTCTTAGAACTTCGGCGTTGTTCTGGAATAGGTAAGGATACTTGTGTATCATTTTCTCTTCCGCCTCTCATGTCATCTCTTCCACATTCTTGTTTCACCATAGAACTTTCACAGAGGCTACTTCTTTAGTCCTTAGCTTGCGGACTTGTCGATCTAGCAATAGGAACCTCTTCATATGATAGATTCTTTGTAATCTTCACATCATCAATCGGTACTATTCGGGCAGGATTTTTAACAGATGCTCTCAACATAGAAACATGGAAAAACGGATGAACAAACTTCAACTCCAAAGGCATGTCCAATTCATAAGCTACTTGGCCAATTCGTCGAATTATGCAATACAACCTAATATACCTTGGGCAGAGTTTTCTCTTTTTTCCAAATCTCATTACCCCATTCATAGGAGAAATTTTCAAAAAGACCAAATCATCTACCTGAAACTCTAAGTCTCATCGTCGCACATCTGAATATGACTTCTAACGACTCTGTAGGGTTAACAATCGTTCTTGGATCAGCTTTACCTTCTCTATGGCTTGGTGTACAATGTCAGACCCAAATAACTCTGATTCGCCTACCTCGAACCATCCGATAGGAGATCTACATCTTTGTCCATACATAGCCTCGTATAGAGACATTTTAATGCCAGCATGATAACTATTATTGTAGCGAACTTAACACGGGGTAAATGATTATCCCAACTTCCCTTAAAATCCAATACACAAGCTCGTAGCATGTCCTCGAACATTTGAATCATACGCTCGGCTTGCCCGTCTATCTGAGGATGGAAAGCTGTACTAAGATTAACTTGGGTGCCTAACCCTTTTTTAAATGACTTCCAGAAGTTAGTTGTAAACTAGCCACATTGGTCAGATATAATAGAAATAGGCACACCATGGTGGAGAACAATCTACTTAACATACAACATTGCGTAGCCCTCGGCAGTGTAGGTAGTTATGACTGGCAAGAAATGAGCTAATTTGGTCAGTCTATCACAAATTACCCAAATAGAATCAAACTTACGATAAGAGCTAGGTAAACCCATAATAAAATCCATATTAATCATTTTCTATTTCTACATCGGAATCTCAATGTTCTGAGTCAAACCACCTGGCTTTTGGTGCTCTATTTTTACATGCTGACAATTAGGACACTGAGCTACAAATTCCGCCACGTTCCTCTTTATGTCATTCCACCAGTAAATACTCTTGAGATCATGATATATTTTAGTAGATCCCGGGTGAATAGAATACCATGAGCAATGGGCCTTTGTCAAAATTCTGTCTCGTAATCCCACTACATTTGTAACAAATAGACGGCCCTGGTGCTTGAGATTCCCATACTCGTCAATCTCAAAGGTTATGGTTTCCTTTTATTGAATGCCATCTTTGATCTTTTTTAAACTGGGTCTTCATACTGCCGTTCCTTAACTTCCGATATGAGGAACGATTCTGACATATTCTAAATCACAAAACCACCATCCTTCGAATCCTTTAATCGGACTCCCAAACTAGCTAACTGACGGAGCTCTCTTACTAACTCCTTCTTCTCGACCTACACCAGAATCGAGCTGACCATCGACTTATGACTGAGCGCGTCTGCTACAATATTAGCTTTACCAGGATGATATAGGATGTACACATCATAATCCTTCAGCAATTCAAGCCACCTCCTCTGTCTCAGGTTTAACTCTTTCTGTTTAAATATGTATTGCAGACTTTTATGATCCGTGAAAATGTCTACATCAACACCATTTAAGTAATGCCGCCAAATCTTAAGTGCATAGACCACTACAGCCAACTCCAAATCGTGTGTTGGATAGTTTTTCTCATGTTTCCTCAAATGCCTTGAAGCATAGGCAATCACTTTATCATGTTGCATTAGCACGTATCCTAGATCTACTCCCGAGGCATCATAATACATAACATAGCCTTCTGGATCCTCTAGAAGAGTAAGGACTGGTGTCGATGTTAGTCTATCCTTTAACTCTTGGAAACTCCGCTCACAAGCATCAGACCACTGTAATTTTATGGCCTTTTGTGTCAACTTTGTTAATGGTGCTGATATGGTAGAAAACTCTTCTACAAAACTCCTATAATAGCCGGCTAAGCCCAGAAAACTGTGAACCTCTGATGGATTCGTAGGCCTCGACAAATTCTTCACCGCTTCAATATTCTGAGTGTCAACTCTTATACCTTTGTCTGATACTATATTACCAAGAAAAGCCACTGAATTCAACCAGAATTCACACTTGGTGAGCTTGGCATACAACTTATGGTCCCGGAGCGCCTGTAGTACTATCCGCAAATGATTCACGTGCTCTGCTTCCGAGTGAGAGTAAACTAGAATATCATATATAAATACTAGCACAAATACATCCAAAAATGGGTGAAACACGTTGTTCATTAGATCCATAAATGTTGTCGATGTGTTTGTGAGTCCAAATGACATTACTAAGAACTCGAAGTGCCCATACCTTGTCCAGAAAGTCATCTTCGGAATGTCTTTCTCCTTAACCCTTAGTTGATGGTACCCTGACCTTAGGTCGATCTTTGAAAAACATCTTGCACCTTTTAACTGGTCAAACAAATCATCAATTCTGGAAAAGGGTATTTGTTCCTAACAATGACTTTATTTAGCTGCCGATAGTCAATACATATCCGTAACGAAACATCTTTCTTTCGTACGAATAATACAGGCGAACCCCAAGGGTATATGCTATGCCTAATAAAGCCTTTTTCAAGTAGATCCCTTAATTTCTCCTTTAATTTTTTAAATTCAGCTGGAGCCATTCTATAAGGAGGATCGTGTTCTATGATAGGGGCCAGCATAAGAGGGCTCGATCCATAGGTGACGTAGAAGAGTTCAGAGGTGGGACTAGGCCACAACTTTATAGACGCCCATCCTACCAGACAGCTAGCGCATCATTACGATTTCCAAAGTCGAGGGTTGATCGGTTTGTTCAATCTGGACCAACTTAGAGTTCACAAGCATCAAGGTCTTATTATATAGGGGATTCTATTCAGATGAGACCGTTACTGGCTCGATGCGAGCAGTGTAGTAATGTCCATCTGGGACCGTGTGAACAAGGATCATATGGGTGTTATTCTTGCGGTCATCCTGGTCATATTATGCGAGAATGGTCGACAAGAGGTGGAGGTGTTAGGGCCCAGCCAATCAGATCTGCCGTAGCTTCATCATCTTCAGTATGTTAGTCAGGGCAAAGTCATCACACATCATCTGGTCGAGCAAGAGGTAGGGGAGGAACAACTGGCTTCGGTGGTGGCCAGAACTGCATTTACGCATTGATGGGTCGACAGGATCAGGAGTCCTTACCTGATATTATTACAGGTATATTATCAGTCTTTTCACATGTTGTATATATGTTGTTAGATCCAGGTTCCAATCTATCATATGTCACCCCTTTCATTGCTTGTAAGTTTGGTACGGAGCATGAGTTGATAAGATATCCATTTGTGGTATCTACACACCAGTTGGTGAGTCGGTAGTTGCTAGGCGGGTCTATCGGAATTGTGTAGTATTAGTTTCTAACGGTCAGACTTTAGTAGATTTGGTAGAATTAGAAATGGTTGATTTTGATGTTATTATGGGCATGTATTGGTTGGCATCGTGCTACGCTAATGTTGATTGCCGAACAAAGATTGTTAGATTTTCATTCAGGCGAGCTAGTTCTTGAACGGAAGGGTAATACGGCGATGCCAAAAGGTAGGTTTATTTCATATCTTAAGGAAAGGAAGATGATCTCCAAAGGTTGTATATACCATCTTGTTCGAGCTAGAGATGTCGATGCCGAACCACCTACTTCCAGGCCTTCCTCCTGAGAGGAAGATTGAGTTCGGTATAGACGTATTGCCAGACACTCAGCCGATATCTATATCTCCTTATAGAATGGCTCCAACTTAATTGAAAGTATTAAAGATGCAATTAAAAGATCTTCTTAAAAAAGGTTTTCGTAGGCCTAACATATCCCCTTAGGGTGCGCCGATATTGTTTGTACAAATGAAAGATGGCGCGTTATGAATGTGTATTGACTATCGATAGCTAAATAAAGTCACTATTAAAAATAAGTACCCTCTTCCTAGAATTGACGACTTGTTTGACCAGTTACAAGGTGCAAAATGTTTCTCAAATATCAACCTAAAGTCGGGGTACCATCAGCTAAGAGTCAAAAAGAAGGACATTCTGAAAACAACTTTTAGAATAAGATAAAGGCACTTCAAGTTCTTAGTGATGTCATTCGGCTCACAAATGCGCCGACAACATTTATGGCTCTAATGAACAGTGTGTTTCTACCATTTCTGGATGTATTTGTGATAGTACTTATAGATGATATTCTGGTTTACTCTCACTCGGAGGAAAAGCATGTGGATCATTTACAGGGTTGTACTACAGACGTTCCGGGATTATAAAATGTATGCTAAGATCTCCAAGTGTGAGTTTTGGATGAACTCAGTGGCGTTTCTTGGTCATATAGTGTAAGACGAAGGTATAAAAGTTGACTCTCATGAGATTGAAGCGGTGAATAATTGGCCGAGGCCCTCTACTCCATCAGAGGTTTGCAAATTTTTAGGCTTAGCCAACTATTATAGGAAGTTTGTAGAAGGATTTTCTACCATATCAACACCATTAACAAAGTTAACACAAAAGGCCATAAAGTACCAGTAGTCTGATGCCTGTGACCAAAGTTTCCAAGAGTTAAATGACAGACTAACATCGACACCAGTCCTTACTCTCTCAGAGGGTTCAGAATGCTACATTGTATATTGTGATGCCTCGAGAGCATGTTTAGGATGTGTGCTAATACAACATGGTAAATTGATTGCCTATGCTTCAAGGCAATTGAGGAAACATGAGAAAAACTATCTGACGCATTATTTGGAGTTAGTTGTGGTGGTCTATGCACTGAAAATTTGGCGGCACTACTTGTATGTTGTTCATGTAGACATTTTCACGAATCATAAAAGTCTACAATACATATTTTAACAGAAAGAGTTGAACTTGAGACAAAGGAGGTGGCTTGAATTATTGATGGATTATGATGTGGACATCTTACACCATCCCGGTAAAGCTAATGTTGTAGAAGACACGCTCAGTCGTAAGTCGATGGTCAGCTCGATTCCGGTGCAGGTCAAAAGGAAGGAGTTATTAAGAGAGCTCTATCCGTTAGCTAGTTTGGGAGTCCGACTAATAGATTCGGATGATGGTGGGTTTCTGATTCAGAATACATCAGAGTCGTCCCTCATCTCGAAATTTACAGAATGCCAGTGGGAAGACACCATTTTGGGAAGAATCGGAGAGGGCATTCAACAAAAGAAGACCACAACCTTTGAGATTGACGAACATGGGATTCTCAAGCACCAGGGCCGCTTATGTGTTCCAAATGTAGCGGGATTACGAGACAAAATTATGACGGAGGTCCATTGCTCATGATATTCTATTAACCTTGGATATACTAAAATATATCATGATCTCAAGGGTATCTATTGGTGGAATGACATGAAGAGGAGCATTGCGGAGTTTGTAGCTCAGTGTCCTAATTGTCAGCAAGTAAAAATAGAGCACCAAAAGCCTGACGGCTTGACTCAGAACATTGAGATTCCAATGTGGAAATGGAAAATTATTAATATGGACTTTGTTACGGGTTTACCTCGCTCTTATCGTAACTTTGATTCTATTGGGTAATTGTTGATAGACTGACCAAATCAGCTCATTTCCTGGTGGTCAAAACTACCTACACAACCGAGGACTACGTGAAGTTGTATGTTAAGGAGATTGTTCGCCTTCATGGTGTACCTATTTCTATTATATCTGACTGTGGTGCAAAACTCACATCTAACTTCTGGAAATTATTTCAAAAAGGTTTGAACACCCAAGTTAATCTTAGCACAACTTTCCACCCTCAGACAGACGGGCAAGCTAAGCGTACGATTCAAACGCTCGAGGACATGCTACAAGCTGGTGTATTGGAATTTAAGGGAAGTTGGGGTGATCATTTACCCCTTATTGAATTTGCGTACATTAACAGTTATCATGCTAGCATTAAAATGACTCCATACGAGGCTTTGTATGGACATAAATGTAGATCTCCTATCGGATGGTTCAAAGTAGGTGAATTAGAATTAATTGGGCCTGACCTAGTGCACCAAGCCATAGAGAAGGTGAAACTTATCCAAGAACGACTATTAACCGCTCAGAGTCGTCAGAAGTCGTATTCAGTGTACGACGGTGATACTTAGAGTTTCAAGTAGAAGATTTGATCTTTTTGAAGATTTTGCCTATGAAGGGGATAATGAGATTTGGGAAAAGGGAAAGCTCAGCCCAAGGTATATTTGGCCATATCGCATAATTCGACGAAAATCGGTTGAAAGCTATGAAAGAAGTATGCGGGAGTTTCAAACTAGAATTGGCAGCGCGTCTATCGATATTCAAAATAAAATATCCGAAAATCTTTTTATTCTTTCAATGTCTTTTTTGGGGAAGTCCAGACATGAATAAAGGAATGAAGGAAGCGTGACGAATTCATTTAGATACCGAATCTACTGCCCTAGACTACACGGATCGAACGAGAAGAAAGTAGCCAATTCTCTCCCTAAAGGGAGTTTCGCTTCTCGAGGGTAAATATAAGACCTTTTTCGAGTCTTTTTTTTAGCCAAAGTTATCCCAACTATTCCGTGTAAACTCCTGCCCTAGAAAGGGCTTTCTTCCTCAATCAAGGCTTTTCGAAAGTCCTTAGGTTCGGTTAAATACTGGGATGGACGGCTTTGGCGGGCATGGATGAATTGCTTATAGTAAGGTAGAAGGGGGATAAATATTCTTTCTTCTAAGCTTGAAAGCCGAATATCTCTTTTCTCTCCCGCCTAAGGAAAGAGGAAAAACCTTGAATAGGCACTGGCATCTCCATCGAAGCTTTGGGACGAAGTCGTAGTAGATGTGAACTCTTTTCTAGGGTTTGCCATTCCGGTGAGAGAGTTAAGATAGTAAGCGTATGAAGAAGAGTTCATAGGCGGATCGAACTCCATGCGAGGGTGGTAAGGCATTACGCTGTGATTGATTCGAGAACCGGTGCTAGAGAATACGCTCTTCTCTCTTTCTTTTCCCACGGAGCGCTAAGAAGCAAGGGCGTAGCGAGACTGGGGATCTTAGTCTCAATCCTAACCTCATAGCTTTTAGAAGCTAAGCAAGTTCAGTGCCACAGGCTTTTTTTGACAAAAATAAGAGGAAAAGGACTCGGCTTTAGGACCATCGTCTAATTCAAAGTCTTCCGCATATTCGATTACGTTACAAAATCCCTATTCTGAGCAGACCTTCTTTCTATTCCTGGCTTGGGGGCTTCGCTTGGTAAGGAAGATTTGTTTGCTTGGCCGGAGCGGAAGACGCATCTCGATGGTTCTTATTCTCGCCCTTTCCCTTCTCTTCTTCTATCAACTGAACATCCTAAACACCAAAAAGAAGGGAGAAGCAAACTCGACCAGGTGGTTTTTGATCATTTTATTGACGAGATTTTCAATGAAAGCTGAGATGGGGTAAGTGTAAAGAGTCAACTCTTGCCCTACTTTTCTTATTTCTTAGAAGAATGGCCCCGGTATACTCCTAAAATTTGGATTATCGCTCTACTAAATCGAAAGAATGACTCTCGCCTTTGGAACAGATAAGTTCGGTACAAATAACAAAGAATAGAAATTGGAGAGCAGGTGCCCTTCTCTAGTGTTTACCCTCCCAGCCAAAAAGGAAAAGCCCCGATCATTTGAAAAAAAAAAGATGCGTCAATCACGCATCCTAATTGGTGAGCTTATGCCCGCCCTAGTTCCTTCCCCGCTCTTAGTTTGCTTTACAGGAACCATTTTTCGCGAGGAAAAAGAAGGTTCCAATGAGTCCGAGGAAAAAAAACAGCACATTATGGCCATGACCGGCTAAAGATCACTGCCATCTCACGAATTGGATTTGAACAAATATCGACGCGACTTTCCCTTTAGTAGATCGTGAGTGGGTCTGTCGTCCTCCTCATTATATTCCTCCTAGAATCCAGAGCATTTCGTCGAAATACATCCTGTCTTTTCACCTTAGTAGTCCTATGCATAGTCAGTACTATAGCCCCAATCATGGCGACTAATAAAATAAGACTAGAAACCAAAAACCAGACGAAATAGTAGGTATAAAGTAAATTTCCCAATGTTTCCAAATTAGTCCAACTTCATACCTTTCCGGCATAAACCGTATATCTCAGAGAGGTAGTATTTCTTTGGGTTGGTAGTAATGGAATACTTTCATTATCTAAAATAAAGAACATCTCCCACCAAGGCTGGATCCTTTTAGATCTACGGGCCGGCCGGCCCCGGCCGTTTACATGAGCATAGGGAATCTATACTCGAGCGTTCTACTGGGCCAGTTTATGGCGGCTTACCTTCGTACATTCAAGAACAGTTGTGACTCCTTGGCATCTATCAATGCACCGGTGTCCTAATCTGATATGTTTACATTCCTTCTTGCTGGCCTGCCTTCGGACTATGAAATCTTTGTCACTACGGCGAAGCTTCAACGACCAAAACCAACTATGGCTGAGCTTCGGTCCAGCACCCTGCAGATCAACTCTTTTTCCTATTCAAAGATCAGCCCCCTGGCTCTGTGTTTTCACATCGAGAATTATTTGCAGATGAAGAGACCGTTATGAGCGGTACGTTTCAACCAATTAAACTATATGCCCCTACGGATCTCTACATGTAATTCACTCACTTCTGGAAGAGCGGACGGAAAGAGAAGGCCTTTGTCCTATCTGCTTCTTCCTCTTCCCAGGAATGAAGAATTTTCTCCAAAAAAGATTTTCGTTTTTTCTTTTTGTTTATAGATAGATATATAATATTATCTATCTATTATTATTATATAAATAATATGTTGCAAGCGGCCCTTTCGCGACTCAAACAGTAGGTACGCTTTCCGGCTCAAACGGCGGGGGCTTTCTATTTGCTTGCAATGCCGGCTGTTCGCCTTTAGTTAGAAGTAGAGGGCGCCATTTGCCCCACACTTCGAAAAAGTCAAAAAGTATGGATGAAGTAAAAAAAAGTACATAAGGAGTGAAAAAGAAAAACTTGGTTACGGGAACCGAAGGTTAGGCCGACTACTTTAGTAGAGCAAGACCTAAAAAAGTTTATTCCAACCCCTTACCCTTTCTTTCAATGTTGCCAATTCCCGAATACTAATGTACCCTCGTGTATACATTTGTCCAACTACTTTCTTCCTCCGACTTCTTTAGCCACTTCCGCATCCGTCGTATTCGGGAAAGCTTGCTTCATGGTGGAGCTTTTAGCAATGCCGCAGCCTGGTGAGGGCCGGCTATCCGAGGACAGGTTAAGGCGGGGCCTGCCGGGCTTGCTTCTCATGAGATTGGGTGAGGGAATCGAAAGGGTCTCAAAAACCGGGCGGGCGGGCTTTTGGGCACATGGAAAAATGGAAGTGGGTGGAGGGTGCTTCTCGGCTAGAGTTGGGGGTGGGGTCGCTATAGTGGCTAGGGTGAGTCTTCCTACACGGCCGGACGCCCGCCTCTAGACAAAGCTGCGGGGGTTACCACCACATCCTTTCCCGATAGACTTGAAGTTCTTCATAGGCGGGCGGGGTAGAAAATCTTCTCTCAAAAAGAGAGAGACCGGAGATGACAGATGAAGGTATTCGGTTCAAAAAAGATACGGCGGTCGAACGACTTCGGTCCAAAATTGACTAAGGACAAGCAAGCTACAAGCCTTAGCAACCGCTTTCTGCGGACCTTATGTAAAAAAAAGCAGCGAAGAAAACAAGACACTAAGTTGTTGCGCTAACTCGCTAACGCTAGCGCACTATGACGTTTCACCTCCCGCAGTCCCTTCATTCCCTCCGCCTTACACGGACAACAAAGAGTACCTAAGGCGGATTAGTGGTTTATTTTCAAAAGGGATTTTTTTACCGTACCTTTTAGACAGCCTAACATCTAAGCCACTAATCATACAAACTAAGAAAATCATGTCACTACTACCGAGACAACTTATAAAAGTCGTTTCGGGTTCAAGGGCTAAAGCTTCTCTTAGGAGAATCCCTTCGCTACACTCGACTTAAAGGCACCTACGAACTCACTCATAAGGAAACTCATCAAGTAGGTCTTTCGAGTCTTTCAAGTACTTGCGAAGCTTTAATTGAAGACCTTTTAGTGCCCTTTCGTTTTGTCCCCCGGGTACCTTCTCTCGCACTTACGGGTAAGCATTTCAAGTAGATAAGATCATAAAAGAAGAAATGGGAAGGAGTACCGCCATTATGCGCTATTATTTTCATCCGAAAGTCAATTATTCCCAGCTTTGATATGAAGGTACGGGGGAGATCAAAAGGGAGTATGTTAGTCAAATAGAGGGCTCTCACGGGGGTGTAGTCCACGGCTTTAGCCTTAAGCTAGGTTGGGCTGTACTTCTTGTATTGGGCGAACCCAAGCGTTAAATAGCGCCGTTTAGTGGCGTGCAGGGAGTAGTCGTCTTGCTGCTGGTAGGTGCTACTATGTGAGTTGACAACAATACACCGCGGTATGTGTGAGGCAAGATTTTACTTAGTGATCCGAAGGAGCAATTTGAATTACTACAGACTGGTTTAATCCCATATACCCCCGCTGATGCCTATTTCCTACAATTGAAGAAAATAGAGAAAACTGCTAATCCCACCCACGTCGTAAACGGATGCCCTACCTGAACCATTTCAAATCCAGCCGGAGGTCTTCGAGCCTTGTTACGGACTAAAGTCCTAAAGAAAAGCGACCCCAATCCCTCCCCAGCCCAGGTCAAAGGGCTTCCCGCCCTTTTTTTTCAAGGGTAGAGTCAAGTTCGTTAAGGTTAGCAAATTAGCCCCGCATCGTATCGATAGCGATTCAGATCACCTCCCCAAGCCTGCCTAACCTAATTGTGTGTGAGCAATCAATCGTGAAAAGTCGACCGATCCATAATGAAAGCACCTGTAGATAGAAGCCGTTTGTCGACCGATGGACTCATCCTCAATGCCGTTTAGGCTCTCCAGTTAAGTCGATTGTCCGCCGCCTTTCTTTCCCATGCCCGAGATGGCCTTATGGGTAGCAGCCTCCCAAAGAGATGGCCTTGTGGTCAACTTCTATTCTGCTTGTTGGAAGGTTCGTCCGGATCTCTTCTCGGGTCAACCCACTCAATATTCGAGAGAGGGTAGGCTTTTGGCGGCCGCAGAGACGGCGGATAACGCAGCGGATGATACGTACTTGGAAATAAGCAGATCATAGATAAGTTTTTTCATGGAGATTATTGGGAACAGAAATGTGCACGGGGTTAAGAACAACGAGAAAACTGCCTTCTGTCTGTTGCCATGGAATGTATAGGTAGGGATTGTTTTATGCTTGGAAAGCCCATTCCGCGCTCTCTATCCCCTTTTTTTGGGGTCCCTATGAACCGCTTTTTAGTATTCGTCTTCGCCTTCGCTCCGCACCTTCCCTTCCACACGGAAGGATCATGGTGTTCTCCCAACATACATTTCCAGGGGTGCAACTGTTTAGTAGGCAAGGATCGGAACGGCGATCCCGTGTCGAATTCCCGATCTATTCGTTTTAGCCTTAGAGGATTGAGCTTTTTTAGAGCACCGCACTG